>CM076573.1:493750072-493904317 GCA_034641835.2 Pinus albicaulis
CTGATCTCTACTGGAGTCAAGGGCATTGATTCTCCAAACTCAAAACACCTACTCAGGCATAGGAATAAGCCAGGGGTCATCGGACCTGGAAATCATGTTGACTTGAGCGGTGTGCGGTGGTGGTGCGGGAAAAATACCCATGAGGACTGGGTCTTTGAAGAGACCAGGTCGTACACTGTCCGGGGGATTCGGAATTTGATCCACGTATGGCACGTTGTTCTCAGAGGTAGAGGTGAAAAATGACAACTGATCCACCGTGACAATTTTTCCCTCGTGAGGGAACTTAAGAAATCGAAAGACGGTGGACGGCACGCAGAGCATGGCATGAGTCCAGCTGCGGCCAAGAAGTATATTGTAGTTGAGTTTAGCATCAACCACTTCCACTTCCACCTTTATAGTCTTCCCCTGTAATGTGATCGCTAGACTCTCGAGAACACCCAGGGGTTTGGATTCCTGACCATCAAATGCCTCAAGGGCATTGGGAGATGACGAAAGGGCTGGAGAGCCGATGGCCTTCCAACAAGCGGAGGACATAACGCAGGTAGATGCACCTTCATCCACCACGGCCCTATGAATATTCAGACCGTTAATCCTAACTTGAATAATAAGAGTGATTTGATGTGGAATCCGGGGAGTGAAATTCTCTAAATCGAAGGTGAGAAGACTCGAGTCGGCGGGATCGATGCCCCCGATTGCAGATAGTAAAGCCTTCCGTTGCGAAGGACAACTTTGAAGAACTTCTAGCGCAAACATAGCAGATGGTGCCTGTGCCAAATCCTCAACAATTCTGTAATGTTGAGCGGCACAAGCATTCGGATTATAAGAATATCTTCGAAGGACACCTTTAGAAGGTGGTTTCACAACGGGTTCAGGAGTAGGCTTCTCGATTTCCAACGAACTGGAGACAGGTGGGGGAGGTGGTCCATCCGCAACTGCCTTCCCGGGTGCCTGCCGCGATTCGTTGTAATCCTTTGAATGCGTAGCGACAGAGATAGGTGCAACATTCTTCATCATGAAAACCTGAGACCCAAACGGTGCAGATGGTGATGGTTGTTCGATCATCTGGGTCTGCTGAGATGGAAATGGCTCTTTTAAAACAGCCGGAGTCCCTTTAGCGCCCTTGAGAAGTTGACTAACCTCGGATCGTCGTGGACAATCCTTAGTATAATGGTCCCCTTCACAAATGAGGCAAGGGTACTTCGGTTTACGCTGAGAGCCATCCTCAGTACGAGATTTAAATTCTGGCTTTAGGGCATCAGATTTAGATTTTCCTTTGCCCTTCTTTTTCCCCTTGAAATTTTTCTCTGTAGGATTGGCTTGAACGGCATTCACTTCCGTGGTTTTACCAGAATCGGAGGGGGCGGGATTAGCAGGAGCATTGTTGGAAGAATTAGACTTCTGCTTCCCATTCGAAGATTTCTTCGAATTCTGAGAGACAGAACCAATGACACCATCCACCGCGGGGGTAGGCGGAGCCTTAGAGGTTCCAGACCGCGGGGCATCAGGAAAGATATCATAAAGCGTGCCGGACTGAGAATATACAAGATCCAGATATTGGGCACGCGCAATGGCTTGTTCCTCTGTCACACACGCTCCCATCGCAATATCCTGAGTGATTTTATTCACAAAGGAGGTGGTGAACCAGTGAGTCAGTATATGATCATGTATGTGAAACTTGATCAGTCTACGACGGCGCCGCCACTCATGAATGTGATCAGAGATGTGAGTGGCTTTATCCTGCTTCAGAGAAGTCAGGAGGTGCGTCCTGGCTTCATAACGAACCGGTAACTGAAAGTGCGTGAGGAAAGCCATGGCTAAAGAATTGAAATCTTGGAAAATGCCGCGGGATAACTCTATGTACCACTTAGCAGCAACTCTAGTTAAAGTACGCTGGAAGAGACGCAGACAAATCGAATTGTCGACCCAAGAGTTAGACGAACACCAAAGATGATACGTCATGACATGCGCCTGGGGGTCCTCTCCAGCTTTTCCCTCAAACTTGGGGCAATCACCTGGTATCTTGGTGGGAACCGGAGGCCAATATGGATTATGTAAAATCGGATCATTGGTCAACTTTGAAACATCCGGCAACTCCAAGGTGGCCAGGAATGGCATGCCAGACCCAGGATGAGGACCGTTACCTGTACTCCACGATGGTTGTGAATATCCTTGCCCCCATGGGTTCTGTCCCGTAGGATTCTGACCGTAGGGGGTGTAGGTCGTATAACCAGACTGATTTGGATGCTGGTAACCAGAGTGTGGGGCCTGATAACCAGGTACGGACCCTGATTATATGTCGGCCTAGTGTAAGCAGTGTTCGGATTTGGCTGCTGAGTATAGGTAAAACCGGGTGGAGGAGGATAATACTGAGAGCCTCTGGGGTGGTTATAATTTGGTTGAGATTGACCATGAGGATAATAACCACCCTGCTGAAAAGTGGAACCCTGCGGAGCCTGATAAGTAGGGCGCAGCTGTTGATTTGGCTGCGGCATCGAATGAACCGGCTGCTGTGCAGGGTTAATGGAATGAGCGGGCTGCCCTGAGTGAACAGGTTGACCCGACTAAGAAGGCTGACCTGAGTGAACAGGTTGACCCTGCTGAGAGGGCTGACCTGAATGACCAGGTTGCCTCGGATAGACAGGCAGCGCTGGTTGCGCAGGTTGACCTGGCTGTAAAGGAGCCCCAGGTTGTACCGGATGGGCCGGTTGGCCTGGAGGCAGAACACCAGGTTGTACCGGATGGGACGGTTGGCCTGGTGGAGGAATAGGGCCAGGTGGTTGCTGGAAATTGGTTTGACCTGAAGCGGAACCATAAGATGGTCCCGACTGATATGCAACGTTAGAAACAACAAGGTACTGAGGTTGCATAGGTAAAGAAGGCTGGATTTGCCCCCCAGGACCATAGACCGGTCCCGGTTGATACCCCGGCTGAGGCTGAACAGGTTGACCGAAAGGGCTATAATACTGTCCTTGCGGACCGTACGATGGCCCTTGTTGGCCGACAAGATAGCCTTGCATGGGCTGCCCCTGTGGATCATAAAGATAGCCAGGTTGGCCCGCAGGTTGGCCTTGGAAAGGCTGTTCTTGCGGGTTATAAGCCTGGTTATAAGGTAAACCTTAAGCATAGAGGAAAGCCTCAAGAGCGGGTAGATGTAAAATCTCCTCGTGCTCATCATACTGACCTGGGAAAGCATAGACGGGTGTACCATCCTGTGCATAGTGCGAAAGGTAAGAGCGGTTAGGATCTTGGGAGGATGGTCCAACCTCGGCGTTCGGCTATTGCAAAGACAACCGATACTCCTCCGGAGAGATGTTCTCTGGTATATTAGTCGCTAGATAAACATCTTCAGGAGTTGGCACAGCCCTCACAGCAGATGCTGTGACAACAGGAGAAGAGGCGGCCACACAGACAGTGGGCCGGACGGGAACAAAAGTAACGGGCATCTGAGGAGACACCCCGGGCGTAGTAGCAGCTGGCCTCGGAGAAGGATTTGTCACTCCCATAGAGGCTGTGACGGAAATGATCTGACCCAAAGATCTGTATCCCTGTGGTAAAGAGGGACTGGCTGTTGACATGTCAGCCAGCTCAGAGTTGTCTCCCTGAAACAATCTTCGTGGGAAGAGCTGATAGTCTTCACCAGAAGTTGGGATTTCCTCACCAGAATCACTCATGGTTGATCCTGCCGTTAGATCATGCAATAGACGGCGAGGACTAGGAGGAAATACAGCAGCAACAAAAGGTGAACCCGATGTAAGAGAAAGGAAATCAGCTCCTAATCTCAATTCAGACACAGGGTCCGAAAAGGGCCAATTGAACTCAACTGGTCCTCCAAAGGGTTGCTCAACGAGAACCGGTCCCCCGTCAGGAAACTCGGAAACAATAGGCTGCTGCGGTTCAGCAGAGGATTGGGAAGCCTCTGAATAATCGTCCGTGTAAGGACTACTAGTAGACGAAACCGAAGGTTCCGCCATTGTGGCAAACAACCAAAGAAAAAGAAGCAAACACACACACGGGCTGAAAAAGAGTCAAGACACACGATCAAACGGTCAACACGCAATATCTAATAGGGCGCATAATCTTGGGTGATTAATTTTTTTACCACATTGAAAAATAAGAAACTTCACCATTTCATGTTTTAAGAGTCGAGAAACGATAAAGGATGACTCTATCTCTTTCAGATTTGACACAAGCGTGAAAGGACAAGCGCTTGAAGGTCTTTTCAAATTTAGGGAGTCAGAAAAGACCAAATGACTGCTCAGGAATACTAGGCACAAAGGGTGTACCAAATAACCGTGAACTGCAATATACACCTTGGTTTTAATAATGAAAAAGAAATCAACCAAGGACTTTCCGTACGTGCAGGAAATCTCCCCGAATGCTGTGTTCGGTGTATCACGGGTATAGGGCGGCAGACTCGGCTTCCTGTGGATAAAGGATTGAAAACCTAGAGGGGTCTCCCTTTATATACGCGACGATACGGGGAGCACAAGTCCGTACTAGCGCTGTCTAAAGCCAAAAGGCGAACGACAGCTACTAGGTTTAAAGACGTCGGAACACGTCTCTAGCCTAGACCTCTAAATGTGTTTTGTTAGATTTCAATGCTGCCTTAGTGTAAATTGAGTAGATTTTAAAGTTGATCTTCAATTACGTTTCAGTTTTCAGGCCCTAACGAATGTGTTGTTTCAAAAACTCCTAAATGCAAAGCTACATGCCACAGTACACCATTTCGTTCGATGAAAACTAGCTACAGAAGAGTTGAGAGTTTTTACACAAACAAAATGATCAGAAGACAAACAATGATATCTCTAATGCAACTAATGAAATCGAAAATTTTTCATTCCATTCACTAATTACTAGTAAAATCGAAAAATTTCAATTTGCACTAATCAACCAAAAGCAAAAGAGATTTTTTTTTTGTAATTTTCAATGTTTGATATCTAGAAGCACTAAAAAAACCGAAAACAAACAGAACAACTTGAGAAACGATATTGAGAGAGCAAAACGAACAAATTTCACTCAATGACACAAACAATCAGATCTCAAATCGACCAAAGTCTCTCAAAACCAAGAAAAAGACTCAAAGGCTCTAATGGACCGTGTGATCTAGGCCCAAAGCAAGACCAAACGAAATTTGAATGAAGAAACAAGCAATCACCCAAAAATCGCAACAAAACAGTGAACAACTACTAAAAGAATGCGGAGGAGCAATCAGAGAGTTGACTGAGTAAACAAAACACGAAAACTCCCAAGGAGGGCTCGATACACAAAGCCACTAGATGCCCTAGGGCTTAAAACGTGAAATCGATGGAGAGAAGCAAACAACCAAAGGACGAAGGCAAATTCCCAGTCAAACAGGACTCCAACACACTCAGGTAGTCAAAAAATCAAGAAGAAAAACACTAATCGGACCTAGAGAGCTCAAAACTGAGAAAATTCAAATACCCTACAGGAGTGGCGTGACTGTAAGGCTGCAACTGGCGCTAGCAAGAAATTGGCGCGGGCAATGCAAAAGCAACATGCGCCAATTGGCACGACTGTCAGGCTAAAAAGCACGCCAGTAGAATTTCTCAGCCAAAAATAAAGAAGAATTACTCCAGAAGCAGATCAATGTAAACTAAGCAAACCAAGAAGCAAAAAAAAGCAAAAGAACCCAGCCCAGAAGGCTAACCAAGCAAGGAAAATCATAAAACAATCTAAACGAGACAATCTAAACAAGACAGTGAAACTAGACGAATCCCCAGCGGAGTCGCCAAATTGTTGAGGAGGTAAATCCCCTCTGCGGACAGAGGCAATCCCTACTAGCCCAGCAGGGCTCTAGCAACAATCATCAAATGCTACAGCGCAAGTTCCTAATTGCGAATAAATAGACCAACGACGGAGGCCTACCTGGAGTCCATGCTATGATTCGTAGAAGAGAGAGAGCGTTCCCGTTCCTCAGCCTCGGCAGATCACGATCCCCACAATCTCCGTGTATGTACACCTGCACATGCAAGAAACAACACAAATACAAGCATAAAATCCAGAATGCGCAACTATATATCAGTCAGAAAGGATATAACTCATCATTAACATAAGCGGAAAACAGAGTGGAACCATAACCGGTAGTCATTCATTAATAAACAATCGAAAGAGAGTACAACCAATGTTCTGATGCTGCGGTCTCCTTCGGAAGGGTCCCCAGTCGTTCACGTCTCGCAAAGCTCGCCAGGGAAAGGGCAAACCTCTCGTAGAGTCTCTCGACGATAGTCTCCTTACTTGAGTCTGCCTTAAGGGAAGAAAGAGGGCTCTTACATCACAAAGGCTCTTGGGACTTTGGAGATTCAAAGCTTAGGCACTTCAAGACTAGCTTGCAATGGCAATAGGCAAGCTTTTATAGATGGGGAAGGAGGGAGTTGGGATCCCTATTATTGTGGGATTGGCCCTATCATCAAGGAAGGTTCCATGAAAGGTGGCAAACCACTTCCCTTCCATGGAACTCCCGTAGCCAAACCTCCCAACTCAAGATAGGCAATAGTTTCTGAGTTTGTTGAAACACAACTTCCGCCATCTTTATTTAAAAAACACTCCTTAAATTGGCTGGCGCGACTGCTGCTCTGGGACAGAGCGCCAGTTGGCGCGGCCTCTTTGTAGGATTTTCCCCATTGGCGCGAGTGATGAACTGTCTGCCCGCGCCAATGCAAAAGGAGATGTTTTCATGGTTTTTGCAAGGAGATGTCTTTAGGGAAATTGAAGCTCATGTTTAGAGGAATGCATTGATGATGATTTCAAGGCATGAAAATGTTCACAGGTCACAAAATGGGTCCTCCATTGTGCGGGACGGGGAATGGTAGGGACGGTGACAAATTACTGTGTAACAATGGTTCATTCATAAACCAAATAATTCTCATGAGACAGGGGTAATTTCTAATGAAAAAGCTACCTTTCAAATCTCTGATTTAAAACCTTATAATAAAAACCCCTTTATATTCTTCATATATGAAGTTGTTCCTCTTCATACAATTCTCGGTTATTAATCAAAGGTTAAGCCCATTTTATACCTTATGGTTATAAACCATTAAAACCCATTTCATGAAATTGAAATCAATATTTCAGTTTTTCATTAAGACCCAAAACAAATCTTCGGCCAACACATACATTATTTTACAACCCTTTATATACCTTTGAAGCAGAAATATAATCTCTCTTAATCAAAATTTTGGACTTTGGTTAAAAACCCAAAATATAATCCTTCAGTCAACACACACATTAATATATGTTCCAATACTTTACCAATCTACCATATATTCGAACCACACAAATATTTCATTTCTCATCAAAGTTCAACTTTGATTAAAACCCTAAAGAAAGAACATACCTTATATTCTGGACCCACAACATATATAACTCACCTTTTGTTAACCTCCATGCAACTTCACTTGTGATCCAACACTTGCTCTTTCATCACGCTCCAATAAAAATTTATGCGTATATCCAACGAATATCACATTCAAATGGGTTCGAACTTTAACAACCAGAATGCCCACAAAATTGGTGGTATTTGAACACCACGTGTCAGCTGCTAAACATTATCGCGTTCGATTTCATTGAAACCATTTACCACTCGAAGCTTACGTGAAAACCATTAATGGTTTTCCAAAAACTACTTGTCGTTTCTAATAGCATAATTCTGCCATACTGTTGCTCACGATTCCGCTTCTAATTCCTTTGACCGGTTCAACCATTCCACTGTGTCTTTCATTCACGGTTCCCTCGCATAGCTTCACTACACTTCTTCTGCGCATTCATATCTGCTTCCATTAGCTTGGTTTCGAGCAGACCAGGGTTCCATCAAATATTCAACCCTCGGATCTCACTGCTTTGTACATACACAATAGAATGTATAATTTTCCATGAAATGTTTTACACAAATCAGTTTCAATTGCATTCAACCCTTCTCTGTAATTGACTCTCCTTTCCAGAATTGATTCAAATCTTCTTCACATTCTAGGATCAAACCCTCAGCATATCAATTTGCGAAATTAATTTCTCTTCCATCTTATCGATCCATTCTGTGATCAATACACACAATTTCACCATTGCAACTCAATATTACACACACAAACTCATACAATCCTTAAATTCTAGATTGAACATGAATTGACATAATTCTCTTGTTCCTGTCAATTTCCACTTGCACACAATATACATTAAAAAACAAATTCAGAAATTGAATTTTTGTATTAAAACCAGTATTTACATAGGAAATTCTTCCTCTGGCCTAATCTTCTATATCAGTGGCCTTTTTCCTATTCTTCCCATAGGCTTACAATTCAAACCCTACCTCTCTAACTCTGTTCTACCTTGAATCTATCTCTCTCTACTTTTTTTTCTTTGCCTTTGGGGCTTTACATTTTATAGAAAAGGTTATGAAACTATAATTGGTTTCAGTTGCTCCATCTCCTCAAAAAAATCCTAAAATCACTACTTAATCCCTAAGGATCCTCTTTCATCCCAAAAATCATGAAACCAATTCCAATTTAGGATTTATAATTAATTCCTAAATCTCTCAATCCCTATACACTCTCAACTAGTCTAATTTTCTCATGTTCTCTAACATTCGAGAACATTTACAATATTCCTCACAATATTTAATTAATTCTCATTAAAATCACTCAAATCAATACATAAGAAACGAACTCCCTTGAAAACATAAAACCCCTAAGTCTATTAAAATACATGGAATTTTCTTGAGCCTAATGCCCCTGCATCAGACTCCCAAGGTAAAAAATAATCATGATCTCCTGATCATGTGCTTTTAATCTTTGCCTCCTGCATCCCATACTCTGTTTTGTTGTTGTCCATAAATTGTATCATTCTTCTGTTGTACTTCTCCAGGTTTCCATATTTTGTTCTGCATCTTGCCACTAGATATGCTTTCATATTTTGTTCTTGTATTCTCCTTGCTATAATTTCTTTGCCTTCTTGTTGCTGTCTTCTTCTGAGACACCTTAATCATCAACCTCCTTATATTTTCAATCTCTATGTCTAGTTTATCTTCTGTCTAGAAATTACTCTGTCTTTTTTTGCCGCTTTCAATTTCTGCTGCTTTTATTGCTGCATATGTTACTTTTGTTGCTATAGATGTTGCTGCATATGTTGCCTCCTCCCAAAATTCCTGAATATCTCTTAAGATATCTCCCTCTCCAACATTCATCTTCTGCTCACTACTTGCAAATTCACTTTTAAAACATGAATTATCATTTGATTCTCTAACTGCAGTAACATATTTATTCCTTCTTCTTTGTATACTAGTAAGCATAATTAATTTTGATAAACTAGTATCTTCTCCTGCATCTTTTACAACTCTAGACATTTTCACTTTACTGTCTGCAATTCCTTTCTCTTGTTCAAATGTTTCCAGTGAACATTTCAGCCATTATCTTTGTACTTGTTTCACATCATCAATATGTTGTAATTTAGTTTTAGCATAAACTTTTTCTTCTTTGACAATCTTTAGTAATTTTCTATCACCTCCTTGATTGATTCTGGAAATCAATTCAACTTCTTCAAACTTTGTATCTTCATCCTTTATCATAATAGAAATCCTGATTCTCCATCACTGTGGCAGTTCTAAAAATATTTCCCACAATCTTCTCTTGGTCAATTATACAAGCCAACTCCTCCCTGTCATCAACAATAACAAGTTCCTTCATATGATACATGATTGTCTCACCTTCATTGGAATTTATAAGTTCCTTCTTCTGCAACAATTCATCTTCATTCAAGACAACTCCAAGAGATGGATTGTCTTCTGCAACACCTGTAAACACAGTCAAATTGTTAATTTCAAAATCACAAGACGCAATGGTCTCATTTGATGATCCAGTCACCAAATTTTCTTTTTGCAGTTCCAAGTCTCTTTCAGGACTCAAAAAATCTTCATTATCTTTCTTCCCAGCTTCCAAGGTTATCTCCATTGTTCCAATGAACATGATAGAATGATGATCTTCCACTATGTTTTCATCTAACATAGTTTCATTTTCAATTTTCATTTGTTGTACTTCTTTGCTTGCATAATTAACACATGAATTATCAGTATTAAAAATACAAGGTTTCAATACCTCTTCCTCCTCTCACAACATTTCAGTATGCTGCTTTGATTTTTCTTCCAAATCCTTTGTTAGCACATCAGTATGCTGATTTAAATTCTCCATGAGACTGCCAATTAGTCTCTCCTTCTTATCATCTATTTCAAAAACGTCTCCCTGCACTGGCTCACAAAAATGAACTTCTTTCCCTGCAATTTCATGTTGTTGAACTCGTACATCCTTATCCTCTATTTCGTGACTATTATTCAAGACAATTTCTCTGTCTTTCACATTCAGCAATTTATCCTGAGTGTATATCCTCTACTTTTCCAACTTTCTTATTTTAAGATCTAACTTTCTATATAACTCAACAATTTCAATTGGAGTAGAACTTAGAAACTTGGCGCAACTTTCCATACCTTCATTTTCTGTTGACCAATCATCAGATGGCCCTTCTTCCTCTGTTTCAATATTCTGCTGAATACTCTCATGAGACCCTTCTGTCTTCATTTGTTTCTGAGATCTTGCTATCTCAACATCATTCTGAACAAAATTCAGATTCAACTTCTTCTCTTTAACAAACTTTAAAGCTTGTTCATCATCCTGTGATGTACCTGCAATCATACACAATTTATTAATTTTAAAAGCACAAGACTTTTAAGTCTCGTTTTCTTCTTCAAGCATTTCTCCTTGAACATATTTGCATGTGGAATCCTCCAATTCCATCTTTGACTCAAAAAATCTAAGTTTTTCCTTCCATAAGGAAATCTCCTCCTGCCTCCGCCACTTCAATTGTAATGGTTGCCAAATTACCTTCTTTCCCTTCAGTGGAAAGATCCATCCTCCTTTTTGGTTTTCCTCTTCTTGTAGCCATTCCTGTAGTACCTCCAATTGTACTTTCATCACTACAATATCTCTTTCTCTATCCTTCATCTTATCTCTGTGGCATTCTTTAGAACCTCTTCTCTAATCCTCCATGATCATCTTCTTCATGAGCTTCTCACTGACTATGAGTTGCACTAAGCCTCTACAACAGCAATTCCTCCCTGCTGCCACTTACCTCACCAATCCTCTCTTTGGACTTGGTCTTTTGGAAATCACTGGTTCACTATTTATGGAACCTCTTGAGCATTCTCTTCTGCTCTCTCTATTCTTATATCCTCAACTCACCTTCTCTTGAGAACACTTTAGTTGTTCTCCTTATCCAACCTTTAGCTGGAATATCAGGTTCGCTGCCATCATCATCAAAAACTTTGTCTTCATCTTATCTACAACCAAAATTCTACAATCACAATTTTTAAACCAGATTAAATTATCTCACCTTCAAGATCTCTGCATGATCTTTTTCTCTTCATTCATTTGTACTTTGATTGGACTGTCTTCATTCATTTCTGCAAATGTCTGTTCTCTTAAATTCTGTGTATCTGTTGCTTATTAGATTTAGGATCTGATCTCTTCTTTCTTCCCATCACACATGCATTTAAAAAAATACTTTAATTTTCAAAAGAGATTTTCCAGCTTTGATACCACTTGATGCAGCCAAAGCTGCATTTACCCACTTTCTCACCTATAGATGCATATAAAAATGCATGGTTGTTGAGGAGGTAAATCCCCTCTGCGGACAGAGGCGATCCCTACTAGCCCAGCAGGGGTCTAGCAACAATCATCAAATGCTACAGCGCAAGTTCCTAATTGCGAATAAATAGACCAACGACAGAGGCCTACCTGGAGTCCAGTGCTATGATTCGTAGAAGAGAGAGAGCGTTCTTGTTCCTCAGCCTCGGCAGATCATTCATAAACCAAATAATTCTCATGAGACAGGGGTAATTTCTAATGCGGAAGCTACCTTTCAAATCTCTAATTTAAAACCTTATAATAAAAACCCCTTTATAATCTTCATATACAGAGTTGTTCCTCTTCATACAATTCTCGGTTATTAATCAAAGGTTAAGCCCCTTTTATACCTTATGGTTATAAACCATTAAAACCCATTTCATGAAATTGAAATCAATATTTCAATTTTTCATTAAGACCCAAAACAAATCTTCGACCAACACATACATTATTTTAAAACCCTTTATATACTTTTGAAGCGGAAATATAATCTCGCTTAATCAAAATTTTGGACTTTGGTTAAAAACCCAAAATATAATCCTTCGGCCAACAAACACATTAATACATGTGCCAATGCTTCACCAATCTACCATATATTCGAACTACGCGAATATTTCATTTTGCATCAAAGTTCAACTTTGATTAAAACCCCAAAGCACGAACATACCTTATATTTTGGATCCACAGCATATATAACTCACCTTTTGTTAACCTCCATGCAACTTCACTTGTGATCCAACGGTTGCTCTTTCATCGTGCTCCAATAACAATTTATGCGTATATCCAACATATATCACATTCAAATGGGTTTCGAACTTTAACGACCATAATGCATGCAAAATGGGTGGTATTTGAACACCACGTGTCAGCTGCTAACCATTATTGCGTTCAATTTCATTGAAACCATTTACCACTCGAAGCTTACGCGAAAACCATTAATGGTTTTCTGAAAACCACTTCTCGGTTCTAATAGAATAATTCCTCCATACTGTTGCTCATGGTTCCACTTCTAATTCCTTTGACCAGTTCAACCATTTCGTTAAGTCTTTAATTCATGGTTCCCTTGAATAGTTTCACTACACTTCTTCTGCTCATTCATATCTTCTTCGATTAGCTTGGTTTCATGCAGACTAGGGTTCCATCAAATCTTCAACCCTCAGATCTCACTGCTTTGTACATACACAACAGAATGTATAATTTTCCATGAAATGTTTTACACAAATAAGTTTCAATTCCATTCAACCCTTCTCTGTAATTGACTCTCCTTTCCAGCATTGATCCAAATCTTCTTCGCATTCCAGGATCAAACCCTCAGAATATCAATTTGAGAAATTAATTTATCTTCTGTCTTATCGATCCATTCTGTGATCGATACACACAATTTCACCATTGCAATTCAATATTACACACACAAACTCATACAATCCTCAAATTGTAGATTGAACATAAAGTGACAAAATTCTCTTGTTCCTGTCAATTTCCACTTGCACACAATATACATTCAAACACAAATTCAAAAATTGAATTTATGTATTAAAACCAGTATTTACATAGGAAATTCTTCCTCTGGCCTGATCTTCTGTATTAGTGGCCTTTTTCCTATTCTGCCCATAGGCTTACAATTCAAACCCTACCTCTCTAACTCTGTTCTACCTTGAATCTATCTCTCTCTACTTTTTTTTTTTGCCTTTGAGGCTTTACATTTTATACAAAAGGCTCTAAAACTATAATTGGTTCCAGTTCCTCCATCTCCTCAAAAAAATCCTAAAATCACTACTTAATCCCTAAGGATCCTCTTTCATCCCAAAAATCATGAAACCAATTCCAATTTAGGATTTACAATTAATTCCTAGATCTCTCAATCCCTATACACTCTCAACTAGCCTAATTCTCTCATGTTCTATAACATTCGAGAACATTTATAAAATTCCTCACAATATTTAATTAATTCTCATTAAATTCAATCAAATCATTACATAAGAAACCAACTCCCTTGAAAACATAAAACCCCCAAGTCTATTAAAATACATGGAATTTTCTTGAGCCTAATGCCCCTGCATCACATATCATATGCTATATCTGGAACGCTAATGTTGTCTGGCTCTTGTGCATAGTCTTGTCCCTTGTCAGAGAGGCAAGTTTTTGGAGTGACGACCTTTTCCCTTTTGGGTGGACGATTTTATGGACAGGGTTCGGACGCGTAGACCTTATAGTCACATAGGTGTCGGTTCTCAAGATGGTGCGAGTGAAAACTGTCAAAGAGGAATCAATGGTAGGGGGACGCATGAAAAATTGGAAGAGAGGTCCGTGGTTGGAGAAAGGCGAACCATCCTCCCAACACCCTAAAAGAGAAGATCGTAAGACTCATGCCCAACATAAAAAGGACGTTTTGCATGCTTATGTGAGGGAGATCCTGAAGCAAGTTAGAAGGGTTATTGCAGGGTGGGAAGCAGATCTCACCTGGAAAGCTGAGGAAGAAGAGCAAGAAGTGGACTACAAATTTATGGTCCTCGTCCATGGTAATTCTTGGGGCTGAGTCTCCCAATATAAGTAGACCATCCACCTCTACTGGTTGACAGAAAATATGGTGGCTAAATCCATCATGCATACTTCTGATTGCATGTAGATCAACCCTACTCTACAAGAAATCCAAAAAGGCTTTCAGTTGGTGTAGTTTTAGGTACAACAACAGAATGTTTGCCTAGGAAAAATTGAGCAGCACCTTTGGTGTCCACAGTAGTAGGAAATTTCAGGGTCTATTACAAAATACCTTGCGCCTATTAACTCCTCTGAGGACTAGTTATGTTGCTGGTTATGTCCATATTCAGTTCAGTTTTTGTTTAAATTTTGATGATGGTCATATCGATAGGGATCTTTAGATTTAGAAGGAAGAACTTATTATGATATTCAGATAGTAAGGCTTATCAGGCTGAATTTGATAGACTTAAAAACTTTATATTTTGGTTGGCTTATAATGCCTTCCGATGGCCAATAGACCTGGTTTCCCAATGGGCAGGTTGAGGCCACAGAAGTTCTATCTTGATGCAACCTGCTCTTTTTATGAATGAATGAAAGGTCCTACTAAACTTACAAAAAGATATATATAATTTAAACAATGACAAATTATATATATATATATATATATATATATATATATATATATATATATATATATATATATATATATATATATAGTTTCATTGTTTAAATTATATATATATATTTTGTAAGTTGAGTAGGACCTTTCATTCATTCATAAAAAGAGCAGGTTGCATCAAGATAGAACTTTTGTGGCCTCAACCTACCCATTGGGAAACCAAGTTTATATATATATTAGGTTTCCTATGTTGTGTACAATTTTTTTAGTTAAATTTTCACTGTAAATAAAAAATGTAGGTTATAAGAAAAGAAAAAAAATGAATCTACATGTTATAATATTACTCCCAACCATAAATAAAATATTGCAATGTCCATATAAACTATCATAATCTTATACCAATTTTATAAAGAAATAAAGTAACTAAAATAAATAAATAAAAGTTATAGTTTTGACTACAAGAAATCATGGAAAATTTTAAGGATGGAAGTTTATCTTAAAGTTTAGAAATCTTGGTGAATCTTACAAGTCCCCAATATGTAAATCATAAAACTTTTGATGTTATTTTTGGGAAAATATTTTGGGTTCTAGTTATTTTATAATAATACATATAATGTTTTGGCGATTTTTAGGGAAAAATAATTTTATACTATAAATTTTGGGCGAATCAATTTAAAAAAAAAAATGGAAATTGGTGAATATTTTTTTGGGAAAAAACATGGAAAATTAGCCCATCTGCAAATATTAGCCCCTAAAATTTTCCCTGCATGAAATTGTATAATTCTTTTACTTTCTAAATATATTTCGGTACATGACTTAAAGAACTTTTTAAAAATATTTTAGTACATGACTCAAATATTGTTTTTTAATATGCATTTAGAATAATTTATTTCAATCTCAACTTCATTCATATGTATATGGAGAGAGTGTAAATGTCAAATCATTTTAAGTTTGATCATAATAAAACATTTCAATGTTGTAGGAGTAATTAAAAATAAAAATGTTCAAGGAGATATGTAATTTATTTAAATTTTAATATCAAATTAAAATGCAACATTTAAAAATATATAATTACTAATAAAATATTCAACTTGACTCATAAATAAAATGTTTTAATATGGAGGGTTAATTAATATTGAAATGTATTATATATATATATATATATATATATATATATTTTAATGTGGAAAATATAATCCATAGAAATATTTCAAGAAAAACTTTTAAATGTGTATATATTTATATGATTAAAAAAACTATATATACATTATATAAAACAATTGGAAAAATATTTTTTATGGCTAAATCATTTTAAGTAGTCTCACTGTGGCCCTTTTCTAAGGATATTTTTTGGTCAATTTTGTTTGTAATCAAGCAAATATGTGTTAGAATTGCAAGTTTAAGTTATGTAGTTTGCAAAATCCAAGTTCCCAAGTAAATTTTGATGACATTGAATCATATTTTCACATTTAAAAATATAGTTTAAACAATGAAAAATTACATGTGGTGTGTGTGTGTCTGTGTTTATATATATATATATATATATATATATATATATATATATATATATTATGTTTCCAAAGAGATTAAATATGTTTTGTGTAATTAAACCAATACAAAAATGTACATGTACAGTGTCAAGTATTGTAGTTAAGTTTCTAATAAAATTTTTTATCCTCATCTCCCACAAATAAAAACATACATGAAAAAAAAAAGAGAATCCTTATTTCTCTCAATAATAATTTTATGTGTTGTACATATGGAATTTTATCTAAAATGCTCAAGAAGCACTTCCATAAATAAACATCTTCATGGATAGCCTAGTTTCCCAAAACCATGGGGCATACATGAACTATCTCTTTTGGAATTTTCCCTTATACAATTATATTTTATATATAAATTTTTAGAAATGGTATATACTTATTTTACCTCTAGTTTGGTGCATAACAAGCTAATTCTTCTTTCAATAAAAAAAAAATTATAAGGTGAATGAGTATGATTATGTAGATGGGGCAGAATATATACCTCCAGTTTCGTACATAACATTAGCAAAGAAAGCATATGTTCCATCCACAATTCATTATTCTCTAATGGTATCCTATAACCATAATATTGATTCACATAGCATGTTCATCACAAGCTATAACACTATGGATTTTTATTGGTACACTCACATCCAAAAATAAATAGAGATAATGTACTTAGTAAAAATGTTGTAGCATCAAATAAAATTATATTTACAAGAATTGCATTGGCACATATAACATCGATTTACCATTATGAATAAATAGTGAACTTGTAGCAATATTCAACATTGAAATTGTAA
This sequence comes from Pinus albicaulis, assembly GCA_034641835.2. Lineage (NCBI taxonomy): Eukaryota > Viridiplantae > Streptophyta > Pinopsida > Pinales > Pinaceae > Pinus > Pinus albicaulis. The sequence goes on from CM076573.1 coordinate 493,767,177, forward strand.
AATACTCCAGCAAAGTGCATCATGTATAAACAAACTAAAGGAAGAAATTATCTATTTGAAAGTTGAAGGCCAACATTAACCTAGGTAGAGCAGTGTTCCACCCAACCAAAGACTCTATTGCACTTATTATTTTTATAATAGGCCACACCAATTGAGGTTATGATACCATTAAGGAAAATTAGAACATTTTTATGGAAACCATTCTATTTGAGGACAAAAAATTACCTATCCCATTCTCTCACCGCTAATTTTTTTCTTGGAACAACACAACTATTTTGGTGACACACATTGATTTCCTTACATAGCACATGGAGAATACCTTCCTTTTCTACTCAATGTTATCACTCCAATAATTCCTAGGGTTGTTAATCTTTTTGTTTTAAAGGATATTAGAGGTAACCACAAACCTACTTTTAAGCTTAGGATCTAGCCTTCCTAATGCTCAGTGAGGGCTCTCTCTTGACGATTTAACTTTGTTATTTCTAGTTGATTTTAGGCTAGTTATGTAAGATTGATTGGGTTTTGATTTTGGTTTGGTTTGGTCATGGAATCACTAATTCAGATGGATATATGTAGATTTGTTTTCCATTGGGTTAATGGAGTCAATGTATCAAGAAATAGGACAAAATCAAGTTCTAAAGGAAGTGTTCACAGCGAAAGGTAGCTGAGTAAATTCAGATCTTTAGGCTAGAAGGTGAAATGGCTTCAATCGGGATGGGAGAGCAATCAAGGATTCTCAGATCTGGATAATGAGTGAAATGACAGAGTTCAATCAAAACTAGGGAGAAATGAAGAATTCCCTAATTTGGATATTAGAAGAAAACATGAAAATGACTAACAGTTCAAGACAAAGTGTATTTAAACAAGTTCTGAAATAATATTCATGTTATATCATTTAGATTCAGAAAACATATGAGTTTATGAAAAAATTAAGAGAATAACAAAGAACAATTGAAATTACTTCACTGAAGTGGCTCAACATATGAATCCTGTAATATAATGCCTTTATTGCTTGTCCAGTCTGCTGACTTGAAAATGGTACAATCAATCCTCAGGTTCAGATCAATACAACTATAGAAATGTTTAGCAATCCACAATCCACCCTCAATACTTCGAATTGTGAATTATTTATACAAAAACTATTACAAAACATCTTAAGACAGACTTAGGAATTATTCAAGGAAAAATAAATATCTTCATACAAGAAGATAGGGACAACTTTCTAACTAAGGCAAGTTGTCAATGCTTATTTGGATTTGTTGTTTGCAGCTTTGATATTTTGCTTCTTTTTCTCTTTAACTGTTGCTCGACACTGGCTGTTTTTAGGCTATTGAGTGTCTTTCATGTTGGCTACCTTTAACTCTGCTTTGTCATCTCTGTTTTGATTTTAAACTTTTATCTTTCACCTGATATTATTTAACTGCTCTGTTTTATTTACTGTGTTACCGTGACTGCTGTTTACCTTCAACCTATTTCTATTTTCACTTTGACTGCTCTTTCACCTGTTTTACTTTTCACTCTCAAAGTAAATCATATAAATTTTCCCAAGCTTCTACATCTAGTAATTTAATCTTTTCCATTCTTCTGAAAATTTCATCTGCTTTTGTGTACTTTGAAAAAGTAGGCTTCTTTATAAATAGATGTTTTACCTCATGTTGGAGGTAAAAGAGATTCTCAAAACTCTGATAAAGCACTTTTCCTGTAGGCATTCCCTTCATGGAAGAATTTTTGGCCTGTTCCTTTACCACTTCTCTGATTTTCTTATCATAATCGTCATGTTTCATCAATCTGTCATTAATATCCAGAGGATTGGGCATACCTTTTTGCCTCAGAACATCAAATTTCACCATGAATCTGGTTTTTGCAAGCTCCATGTTCTGGCACTTGTCTTCCAGTTGTACCATCAATTTTCTTTTGGAAATAACATTTCTGACTTCAAGAATTGTTTCTATCCTGTCACTAATGCCAATTTCTTCCAATTCCTGTTTGTTCTTGGAATTAAGAAACTTTATTATTTCATTGGCCTCTTCTGGATTTTTACCAATTCTTCCTTTAATTTTTGATTGGATTCACCCACTGCTTTGATAAGATCCTTCTTCTCATAAATAACTTGAATGGATGGCCAAATATCATTGAAAGAGTTGATGGATGTTCAATAGGAGTCAATTTGAGTTGTTTCTTTAATTCAACAATGACTGCATTCTTTTTCTTTATGAGTCCTTTTGCAACTTTAATGTTCTTAGGATCATATCTTACCTCTATGACCAATTATTCTAGAGATTTGATTATGTTGTCTTTGGCTTGTAAGGAAGCCTTTTCTAATTTAAATGGACCTCTAATGTTTTCTAGAATATTTTGCAGCTTTTGTAAACTCATGGCTTTGTTGGTCATTGTGGAGTATATCATTTCTCCAACTTTCATATGGACTATATTTGGTCTATAGCATGAATACCTTTGGCATGAACTTCATATGTTGTTTTCTTATAATCAGTCGATGACTTTTGATTCTTCACTGTTGGCTACAGGAAGGTCATCTACATCTTCCTAGTCTTGTAATAAAATGCAGAAGGTAACCTGATTTGGTCACTAGGTGTCCGCTTCCAGTACTGGGCATAAGTATATGCTTTTAATGCCTCATTCCTGAGTTTGATTTTCTTATACTTCTACATGATATCCTGATTTTTATCTTTTGGTTTACTTGAAGAAGACACTTCAACACTATGTTTCTTTTTGAATGATTTGAGTGTTAGATGTTGAAGGCTGGCAAGTTTCCTCTGAAACTGTTGGAGGTGCATTCGCTTTTACCACTGTGTCTATATCTATGATCTCAATAGTTTCAACTTGTTCATTTACAAGATTTAATTTGGGCTTCTTCCTGTACATAAATTTGAATTTTGTTTCAGTGGTGGTTTGAGATGAGTATGATCCCTCTTCTCTTGGCCTTTTGGAATTTCTATCTTGTGGGGCTGGATTTTGTAATATGGAACTAGTATCACCTTCCTTCTCTGCCTCTTTCAAAGTATTCTCCAACCATTCAGACTGATTGGAGTGCTTCTCAATGTCTGGTTTGGACTCATGGAAAAAAGGAGTTAGTTTAAATTTGAGCCTTATTTTGTTGATAACTCCTAAAGGATCATAATTCCATTTGAAACTTTCATTAAACTTGAATTATTGAAGACACTTTTCTTCCTGTTAACTAGCAGTCCTGTTATTGCAGATGAAAGGACCAATCTGGTTTTTTATTTTAAATTGTGTTTTCTTCTTGGCTGACAGAAAGTTAACCTCATCAAAGTTTAGGATTTTCCTGATATATTCAAGTGAAAATAACCTCATTGGGAGGTATTTTGGAAGTTTATATGGGTTTAGCTGACATCCATAAACTCTAATCTCTGTGTGGTTCCGACATAGGTACCAATCTCCTGTCCTACTATGTTTTGATAACTGCAAGACCCTTTTTATCTCATCACTGACTCTTGATTGAATGTTGTTGTTCAACATGTTGACAATTGGATAGATGAATGAGTCAATGAAGTCCTTGTATGTAAACTCTGTGGAATATTTCTTGATTAATGAAGTCCAAAAGATTATTGACTGAGGATTACCTTCAATGTCCAGTTTTTGAAGGTTGATTGAAAATGTTTCAAATTGAAAGTATAGGAACATATGGAACAAAACAGATGAATACTTGAACACTCCCTCCTCTAGTAATTTAACCAGTTGTTCATGGATTGTATCAGAGAGGTATTGGGAAAAATTGAATGTAGAAGTAGGAGGCTGACGAGGGGAGAAAATTGATAGAAAAAATAGGTCAGTGAAATAACCCAGATTACATGACATCATGGTGATAATATGCCTGGTTCTCTCAAAAAATATAGAAGCTGTATAAGGAGGGTTACTCTTAGGAATTTCTGCTGATGAGGGAATAAATGTTTGAAATATCTGGAACCTCTTGGGGAAGTCCAAATTTATTTACAATTCAGTGAGGATCTCAATAGACAGTGGGGCTTCATCAGGCCTAGGCTAGATTTGTAGCATTTGGTTTATTGATTTAGCTGTGATGGTGAATAAAATCTCTTTACCAGGGGTTACAAGGGCTCTTTGGTAAGGGAGATAACTAGTTTGGTAGAGTCTGATGACCTCTAGACACTAGAAGGTCCATGGGACAATATACTTGGGAAAAATTGACTCCCAAAGGTAAACATCATTAGCTTGGTCAATTGACTTATCATGGCTCCAACAGTGGAGCTCAAGGAGGTTGAAATTAGTGACAGGGTCACTAATTTTGAAGTATCTGTCTGCAAGGGGGGTATGTTCAACATCAATAACTGGAAGTTGCAGGGCATTGACTGTTACAATGCCTTGGGAAGAAATTATTTGTTTTATTTATCAATTAATTACTCTTTTGGCTTAAGAAATAGTCGTAGGCCCTTAGAAATATGATGAAAATATGATTTGGGTCTGCAAAAAAGGTTTTTGGATGCAATAGTGGGTTTTTAATGGTCTGCAAAGCTTTCAAATTGGTTCAATTAACTAACTTATTACTTGCTTGCTTAAGAATAGGTCTTTTCTCTTCAAGAATACCTGGAGAATGAAGCTTTGGTATGCAGAAGGGTTATTTGGGGGAAACAGAGGGAATCTAAGGCTTTAATTGTCTTTATACTTCTTTCAATCAGTTCTACATCGGTTGTAGTAGAAAGAGTGTTGAATTCTAGTTGTGAAATGACTAAAAAATAGGTCGGCAGAGACTTTTTTTCTTTGGAATAGGTTGGCAGAGCTGTATTTGTGCAAATATAAACAGAAATTGGTGAAAAGACTGAAAGGGCGGTCTTTATTTGTTTTTACCAAACAGTGGTTCAACATATGGGTGTGGAGTTAATTTCAAATGACAAGGTGGTATTATTTGTATAGGGCTAAAGCAGCTTGGCAATTTTCGCATCGATAAAATCTAGTAAGCGATATTCGTTGGAGGGATGCGATAGAACAAAGGCTGCCACGTAGAATGGAGCAGGGCTGTGAAAAAAACTTATTTCATAAGCCCTCATTAGTGTAGAAGATTGCTCAATTGGGAATGAGAAAGAGGCTATTGGCCATTGGATTTGATCAATATTGATCTGACGGATGGGTGAATAGGAGGTGTTTGATAAGCGGGGCACGGGATGAATTATGTGCTGAGGTATGCAATGTGGGACTGAGGAATATGTATGCGATAGGATTATAATACATATGCAATGGCTTAATATATATGGGATCGGGACTTTATAATAGGGAGTTAAATAAAATATGGGTTAAAAGTATATAATCAAGGATGTAATATAATAATGTTGGTTAATAAGTAGAGTCGGGTTAAATTGTTAGCGAGAGTTAATATATAATGGTTAATAAAGTATGTGAATGGGTTTAACCATATATATTAAATTGGGTTAAATGAAATATGATGCGGGAGTTGAATATTTGCGGGAATGTCTATATAGGGGAGATTTATAAAATACACTAAGAACTAGTGTCTAAACTAATATCGGGGAGGGATTTTTCATAGTGGGACCCGACATATCATTTTAACCATTAGACTTAGGATAAGGGATTTTTTAGGGTATTTTGAATGAAAGGGGGAGTTAGTAAAAGATTTTATTGTTTTCAAATGAAAATGTATTTTAATCTAGGGAAAAGGGGTTTAGTAAGGGAAAAATGAGTGAAGTAAGGGGAAGAGATTAAAATGAATAGAAAGGGATATTTTTACAAGGGAAATGAGTTTAGAAGGAATTTAGTATATGAAATGACCAATTTCTGTTATCCATGCCTTGTGAAAACTGCTTTCGCCTACCCATCATTTACCCTAACATTTTTTCTTCATTTATTTGGGTGCATTTGAGCTTGCAGACCCTTTAATTTTTCTTTGATAAGCAAACTATATAATTCTAACCTTATGACTTCCAATGGCTCAGATGAAACTGTTGAGCTCATTATTATTCTCTACCTAACTACTGATCCACCAAGATTAAACAATTTGGCTAGATCTTTATTCTATAACTATCAATATGCAATTTAAAGCATGAATGAGTCAAGATTAAGCTGTTTGACTCATGGATTGTGGCATTTTTGACAAGGTTCACACAATCTTATTTTGCAAATTAAAAAGTAGTGGCATTTGAATTTGCATCACTTTCAGGATCTATTTTTATCTCTATTTTGGTAGGGTTCATATTTTATATTATTTTTTGATCTTTTTCTTTTAGTCCTTTGATTTTTCTTTTAGGACTTACCCTCTTTACATTTTTTAATATCGGAAAACAATTTGCAGAAAGCAAAGTATGTACAATATTACAAGACTAATCATAGTCAATTCAAAATTATGAATCCTATTATTATAGGACCCTAACAATGGCTCCACATGGGGATGTCATTTCCTGGTGAAATGTCGAGAACTTTAAGATCAATAGCCTTGGAAATTTGAATGTGTCTGCCTTGAAACTATTTTCTGAGCTCTTCTTTATTCATACTTATGATATTATCTCTTTCAAATCTTAGGGCCTTCTCTCTGGCCTTCAACGTTGCAAGAAAAACATCCAATCCAATCTATGCTTTGCAATGTTATGTACAATGAGCAAAGTAAAAAAAGTGAACTAAAGGTTAATCTTGAGAAAATTAATGCTTTAGCATCCTACCATTGACTGGTCCACTTGGCAGATCTGATCCATATAACTCCTTCAAAAAAAATGCATTGTTACCTCTGTAACCATAAATGATATAGGGACCTTTCCAAATAAAATGAAATTTACCTTGTTTATCTTTATCTTCTCTTCTAGAATCCAATTTAAGAACTTTATCACCTATGTAAAAATAATCTTCTTTTGTTTTATTGTCAAATATCTTTTTGATTTTATCTTGAATAAATTGTGATTTGACATAGAATTCTTCCCTGGTTTGCTGCAAATGTATGGTTTGATTTATCCTTCTCTGGATATCATTTGGTTCTACCTGCAGTTCTTGGATCATCTTCATCACTAGCACTCCTAAAAAGGATGGAAAAATAACATCCATCCCATATACTAGTTGATAGGGAGATGTACCAATGGACTTCTTTGTAATTAGTCTGTCTACCCATAAAGCATTAACTAACCTTTTGTTCCAGGTATTTTTTTTGCCTTCTAACAGTTTCCTGATGATATTAATCAAGCTTTTGTTTGAGGATTTTGCAAGTCCATTACATTGAGGGTAATAGGCAGTGGAATGGCCAAGGTTGATGTGGTATTTTTTACAAAAGTCAATAATTTTCTTAGATTTGAAAGAAGTTGCATTATCAATAATGAGCTTTTTTGGGCATCCAAATCTAGTTAGGATATTATTTTCAAGGAATGAGATAATGACAGAATCAGTGGCTTGTCTAGAAGGAATGGCTTCTATCCACTTGGTGAAATAATCAGTGGCTATCAAAATCCATTTATGTTGGGCTGAGGAGGGTGGGTGAATTTCACCAATGAAGTCTAAACCCCATTGCTGAAATGGAATTTCCGTGGAGATGGGTTTGAGGGGTAAAGGTTATAGCTTTTTCTTTCCTTCAAGGATCTGGCATTTGTGACAGGAGGTCACATACTTTCTAACATCTACAAAAGGAGTGGGCCAGTAAAATTCTACCTGCCTCAATATTTTATCAGAGTTGATTTCCAGTAAAGGTGTCCTCCACAGTCACCTGCATGAAATTGTTCCATAACTTTATTAGCTTCATCTTTCAGTAAACATTCTAATAGAATGCCACCATGATCTTTCCAATATAAAACATTATCTATAATACAATATTTCATTGCTTTTAACTTTAAGAATCTAGCTTTAGTCTAGACAAATTAAGAGGAGCTTGTAAGTTTAGTAAAACAAATATGATATCTGCATACCAATGTGAATCTAAGAAAGGTTCACTGACAGTGGAGTCGCCATCTCTTCCTGATCATCTAATTGAGCAATAAAATTTATATCGAAGGCCCGACATTTTGATTCAGCCATGAATTTGGCTAACCCTTGGCCTTTAATGAGTTTGGTGGGCTCTATTTCAATGTCATATTCCAAAATAGTGGAAATCCATTTGCCTCTCTTATCGTTAGGTCCATTATGAGTCAGAATTTCCTTTACTACTGAATTTGGGACATATGCAATGATGCGTGAGTATAAAATGTACACTCTGAAATCTTTAATAGCCTTCACTAAAGGAAGTGCTTGTTTTTCCATTATGTTGTACTTTAATGTTGCATCTCTTAGGCATTTTCTGAAAAAAGAAATGGGTTTTTCATAACCCTAATCATTCTTTTTCAACAAGACTGCTGCAATGGTATGTTCTGAAGCAAAAGAAAAAATAATAAAATCTTTTTTGAAATCAAGAATTATTAGGACTGGTGTTATTGTAAGGGCTCGTTTGATTGATTCAAAGGATTTTTTGGCCTCTACTATCCATTAAGTGCTGAATCTTTCTGTAACATGCTATTCAATTCTCTAATTAATTCTGCTAGATTAGAAATGAATATTCTAAGCAAATTAATTTTACCTATGACTGCATGTAATTCCATGATGTTTCTAGGATGAATTATGTTCAAAATTTCCTCTATTCTAGCTGGGTCTATCCTAATTCCCTCTTTTGATATTATGTCGCCTAAGAGTTTACCTTCTTCAAGTATAAAGAGTGTCTTTTTGGGATTCAAGGAAATACCAATTTTTCTGCATTTAATAAAAACTTGTCTCGAATGATCTAGATGTTCATTGTCTGTTTTGGAGAATATTATTATATCATCTAGATAAATGACAAGAAAATCATTAATCTCCTTGGAAAAAGATATGTCCATAGCTCTCTGGAATGTAGCTCTTGCATTCATCAATCCGAAAGGAATTTTCAAATGTGTGAAAGTACCCCAAGGAGTAGTAAATGTTGTTTTTGGTTGGTCTTCTAGTTGAAATAAAATTTGGTTGTATCCATAGAATCCATCAAGCAATGAAATCCTGGATGATCCTACCACCCTTTGTAAAATATGATCCATTTTGGAGAGAGGATAGTTATCTTTTAGGGACACTTTGTTTAAGTTATGGAAATCAACACAAAGTCTGATTTCCCCTGTTTTCTTCCTAGTGGGAACTAATTTTGAAACCCAATCAGAATATCTGATAGGTGCAATGATCTGTGCTTCATACATCCTTTTTACTTCTTTATCACTTAAAGGCATAAGGACTTGATTTATTCTCCTAAGCTTCTTTTTAAATGGTTTCTGATATTATTTAATAGGTATTTTATGCTGAATGATGCTGGTGTCATTAGATTTAAGGTCTTCATAACTCCATGCAAACACATCTTGAAATTCTTTAAACAAAGCTATGTATTTCAATTTTTCTTCTTGATGTAATGCTTTGGATAATTTAATGAGCTTAGGTTTTTGTTTTGTTCGTATGTTACATTATTCTATGTTTGATCTTAATGGTTCCATTTTTTGTTTTCTTGCTACATCATTTGAATCAAAAATATCTTCTAATGGGAATAATCCCTTAGGTAAAAAGTTATCTTTAAGGTTCAAAATCTCAGATTCATCATTTGTTATTTCTTCTATTTCTATAGTTTCTAATTTATCTATTTCTACTTGATTAAATTTAGTGGGTTCAGTCAAATCTAAATTATTTACATCTATCTCACTATCTCTAGTTTCATCTACTGTACAATCAGTATCTATTTTTCAATTTTGGAATTCTCCCTCAGCATTCATAAAGTTATAAATTTGAGAATCTTGTGAGAAAATATGCCAATATTTCAAGTTGTCTGGTATAATAGGCTTGTGTCTTACCTCTACCATGGTGATTTGGCTGAAAAGGGAGTCTGCAAGTGCTAGAAAAAGTAGCCGAATTGTGTGCTTGCATGTTTTGTTTGCTTGGAATAGCAGCAAAATCAGTTTCAAGCATATCTTTAATCAAATCTAGAATAGTTTCTCTGTATTGGCTTAGTCTAACATTATTCACAAGATATTCTCCTTTGATTTGTTTTATGATTTATTCAGAGTCTCCCAAGATAGAAACTCTCTTGGCTCAATGTTTTCTAACAATTTGCAGTCCTAAGATCAAAGCTTCATACTCTGCCATGTTATTTGTACATTTAAAGCTTAACCTAAAAGCATGACCTTTTGAATGATTGTTTTCCATGTTATAGATCCAAACTCCTGCTCCCGCTCCTAATCTATTGACTGAGCCATCAAAATATAAGTGCCACATTGGTTTATGAAATATATTTTCACTGTCAACTTATGTTTTTGTTTTAATGATGTGTTTTTATCTATGCCAGAATCTCAATTACATAAAATGAAAGAATCCATATCAGAATGTACAGAATAAATAGGATAGTTCTATGGTTGTTCTGCACTATTAATCATGTACTTCATCAAAATCTCTCTGTAAAGCTTTTTGGGTTGACCAAATACTGAAATTATGGCATAAGACATGTCTAACTATAGAGATCCCTGTAGTTTTGCTACCCATGAGCGAGATAATAATATTCCATACTTTGGAGGGATATCAACAACTACAATATCCATGACAATACTCTTACCCGGGTATCGGACTAGGGTGACACACAAGTCTTTTATTAAGCCAAGACATTTAACTTTTCTAGAATCAAAAGAGAAAAGATCTTTGTATGGTCTTGTGATATCTAGATTCAATGTTTCCATGATAGCTTTTGACATTAAGTTTTGGGATGCTCCTAAATCTAACGTAGCGTTGTGTAATATTTGATCATGAACACTCAAGCTAATGTAGAATGGAGGAACACCACCTTCTTGATGTTTTCCATTTACCTCAGGGCCAAATAGTAATTTTGGTTGGTCATCATTTAGATTAACAAAGTCTTCTCCTTCACTTATGTTCAGTGTTTCAGTGATTTTTCATTTATATAAAACATGTTTTACCAACTATGTTAAAGGAATTGGTATTTTCAGTTTAGCTATTGCAGTTTGGATGTTGAATGGTACTTGTGTTTTTCCTAACTGAGTGATTTCTTCTTTACCAATTGTAGTTTGAGTGTTTTTCTCTTCTTTATCTACAATTGGTTTTTCTGTTTTTGTTTCCACTGTTTTGTTGTTTTTAATTTTCTTATCTGGGACAGTTTGAGTAGGAGTGGTAGTTTTGGCAGCAGTTGTTTTGGCAGCAGATGTTTTAGGATCAACTGATTTTTTATCAGCAACAAATGTCTTAGGATCAGCTAAAGTTTTAGCAAAAGCTGTTGTTTTAGCAACAACAAATTTTTGAGGATCAACTGATGTTTGAACAACAATATCTGTAATGTCTACAATTTTAGGATTGGGTGAAATTTTTGGACTAGAAATTTTCTGATTAGGACTAGAATTTTTCTGAGTTGAACTAGAGTTTTGTTGAGTTTCTCTAGGGAGAATTTGTAGTACTTTGGTTGTAGGAGCTTCTACTATTTTCTTGGTCTGAGTTTGAGTAGTTTTCTTAGTAGGAGCTTTTGTGTTTTTCTTACTCATAAGGTTATATTTCTTGTGAAATTCATTAATGGAAAACTCATAACCTTGTTTATAATCAAAAGACTCTGCAAATTCTAACTATAACTATTGTAGCATGTATAATTCATATTCTTCTTGTGTAAGAAAAATAGTATTATCATAATTTATTCCCATTAATTTAATCTAAGTGTCTTCATCTTCTTCATTTTGGTGAGAAATTTCAGCATAGTTCTCTTGGAAATGTGGTCTTATTTGTTGATCAGGTGTTGATTCTCTAGTTTTACCAGTGTTGGGATTCTTTCTAAAGTTTGCATTTCTTATTTGAGGACCTTGTTGTTGATTATCCCACTGTGGTTTTCTTTCCATATTGTCAAACCTATCCATCATTCTTTCCATAGATTTTTCTAAAATATCTATCTTATTGTCTGATGTGGATGGTTCATCCTTTATGGTTACTCTTCTTTCATTTCTCATTCTAGCTCTTTTAGCTAACAAATTTTCTTCTACACTAACTGCATTTCTTTTCATTTGTTCTAATGTTTCTGGGTTTATTTCTCTCAATTAGTATGACATGTCAGTATCAAAACCATCAGGAAATTTGATTAAAGCTAGTTCTGGTGGGGGTTTGATGTTTGCTGGAATAACATTATAGATATTGTTGAATCTAGTACAATGTTCCTGAACTAATACATTAGGAGCTCTTCTAATGTTTTCACATTCAGACAATATTTGTAAAGGATTCTTCTTTTTCTCCCATCTATTGATACACAATCTATGTAAAGCTTCCAAATCAGCTATATGAGTGGCAGGTAAATCTTTAAACCATTTTTTACTTCTCCAACTAAAGTTTGGGCAAATAGTCTCATTTGAACATTAGCTTCATCTATTTCATGCAATTCAAAGTAATAAGTCGTTTTTTTAACATGTTTTTGTGCAATATATTGACCAGTACCATCAAATTGAAATATTTTACTTTGATAATCTTGGGACATGGCATGTAATTGAATTGGTAGGACCAAAGGGGCATATTTGGCTGCCATGGCTAAGATTCTAGCTTGGCTAGGAGGTAAATTTTTGGTTCTTGGTGATGAGGTTGAATTACTTGCAGATGAGCTTGGAATACTAGAATATGTACTTGAAAATGTGGTTGAAGTACTAGAAAATGTAGCAGAAGTGCTATAGGATGAACTTGTAGTGTTTGGAGATGGAAATAAAATTCTAGGTTGAAGAGGAAGCTTGGGGATGAATTATTATGTGGAATGAAGTGTAGTGGAAATAATAGATGAGGTGGCACTAAATAAAGATGAATTTACAGACTCTAAATGAATGAAAGAGGGCTTAGTGGTATAAGCAGATAAAACAATTAATTCAACAGAATGTTGAAAATAGGGTTCATCAATTTTCTTAATCAAAGTTGGAGTCAAACTATCAATTTTATCAAGAGGTTCTAGAGCTTGTTGATCTAAATCAAGTGAAAAAATCTCCTTATTTGTTTCAATGAATTGAATGAGATTAGGATCTATTACACTATCATAAATTGAACTTTTAGATTAAGTTCTAAAAAAACAGTTTTCAAAAGACAAATCAAATTCAATATCTTGTAGACTTGATAATTCTTTGGGGAGTGAATTAGCTTTGATTAATTGACTTGTACTTCCTAGAATTTCTACTTTTTTTTCTTTAAAATTCTATCACGGTCATCAACTATTATAGCAGGTTGTAGATCAAGATGAGCCCTGGAATAGTATGCTCTTCTAGAAGCCAGAATGTTAATTTTTAATGAGAAATTTTCTAACAACCCTAAAACAACCTTAAGGTGAAAAGATGAGTAAAAGTATTTCCTTTAAGGTTCATTTAAACTGAGGATTGGTATTCCCTAGTATGGTCACCAGTATGTTATCACTCCAATAATTCCTAGGGTTGTTAATCGTTTTTTTTTAAAGAATATTAGAGGTAACCACAAACCTACTTTTAAGCTTAGGATTTAGACTTCATAATGATCATATAGGGATCTCCCTTTATGATTTAACTTTTTTCTTTTTAGTTTATTTTAGGCTAGTTATGTAAGATTGATTGGGTTTTGATTTTGGTTTGTTTTGGTGGTGGAATCACTAATTCAGATGGATAGATGCAGGTCTGTTTTCCATCGGGCTAATGGAGTCAATGTATCAAGCAACCAGACAAAATCAAGTTCTAAAGGAAGTGTTCACAGGGCAAGGTAGCTGAGTAAATTCAGATCTTTAGGCTGGAAGGTGAAATGGTTTCAATTGGGATAGGAGAGAAATTAAGGATTCTCATATCTGGATAATGAATGAAATGACAGAGGTCAATTGAAACTAGGGATCAATGAAGAATTCCCTAATCTGGATATCAGAATAAAACATGAAAATGACTAATATTTCAAGACAACGTGTATTTAAATAATTTTTGAAATAATATTCCTTTTATATCATTTAGATTTAGAAAACATACAAGTTTATGAAAAAATTAAGAGAATAACAAGGAACAATTGAAAGTACTTCACTGAAGTGGCTCAACACATGAATCTTGTAATATAATGCCTTTATTGCTTGTCCAGTCTACTGACTTGAAAATGGTACAATCAACCCTCAGGTACAGATGAATACAACTATAGAAATGCTTAGCAATCCATAATCCACCCTCAATACTTCGAATTGTGAAGTATTTATACAAAAACTATTACAAAATATCATAAAACAAACTTAGGAATTATTCAAGGAAAAATAAATATCTTCATACAAGAAGATAGAGACATCTATCTAACTAATGCAATGTCCCTGCTTATTTGGATGTGTTATTTGCTGCTTTGATATTTTGCTTATTTTTCTCTTTGAATGTTGCTCAACACTGGCTGTTTTTTAGGCTATTGAGTGTCTTTCACACTGGATTCCTTTAACTCTACTTTGTCATCTCCATTTTGACTTTAAAATTTTGTCTTTCACCTGATATTCTAAAACTAGTCTATTTTATTTATTGTGTTACCTTCACTGCTTTTTACCTTCAACCCGTTTCTGTTTTCACTTTGACTGCTCTTTCACCTATTTTACTTTTCACTCTCAAAGTAATCACATAAATTTTCCCAAGCTTCTGCATCTGGTAATTTAATCTTTACCATTCTTCTAAAAATTTCATTTTCTTCTGTGTAATTTGAAAAAGTAGGCTTCTTTATGAATAAATGTTTAACCTCATGCTGGAGGTAAAAGAGATCCACAAAACTTTGATAAAGCACTTTTTCTGTAGGCATTCCCTTCATGGAAGAATTGTTGGCCTATTCCTTTGCGACTTTTCTGATTTCCTTATTATAATCCTCATGTTTCATCAATCTGTCATTAATAACCAGAGGATTGGGTAGACCTTTCTGCCTCAGAACATCAAATTTCACCATGAATTTGGTTATGGCAAGCTCCATGTTCTGACACTTGTCTTCCAGTTGTACCATCAAGTTCCTTTTGGAAATAACCTTTCTGACTTCAAGAATTGTTTCTGTCCCATCGCTAATGCCAATTTCTTCCAATTCTTGTTTGTTCTTGGAATTAAGAAACCTTATGATTTCATTAGCCTCTTCTGGCTTTTTACCAAGTTCTTCCTTTACTTTATGAATTTCTTCACCTGCTGCTTTGATAAGATCCTTATACTTATAAATAACTTGAATGGATGGCGAAATATCATTGATAAGGTCAATGATATTGGCCCGCAACTATTGCTTAGCTTGCGAAAGTGGTTCTTTCAATGTCAACTCTTTCTCTAACTTATGCACTGTTTTAGTCAATCTGTTTGACTTCTGTACTTCATTCTTATGCATGATTTGAACTAGATTTTTCTCATTCTCTAGATTTTTTATTTGTTCTTTAATTCTATTTATTTCATTAGTCTGGATGGACATGTCTTTTATTACTTTAAATTTTTTACCTGCTTCATCACTAGGATGAGTTGTTGATGTTGTAGAATCTGTAGCTGATGTAGTTGGAAGTGTTGTAGCTATTGGAACTTCTGTGGCCACTGAAGCTGCTAAATTAGAAGGAACTGCTATAGTGACTGTGGGAATAGTAGTGACATGGATTTCCTCCATGCTGGCCTTTTTCTTCTACACTAACTTATCCATCTCATTCTCCATCTCCTTTAGCTGAGCTATCAACTGAATGATGAGGTTCATCATTTCATATTTTTGTCCTTCATTCTCTAACACTTATTTAGCCTGTGGATGTTCAGTAGGAGGAAATTTGAGTTTTTTCTTTAATGCATCAATGTCTGCATTCTTTTTATTTATGAGTTCTTTTGCAACTTTAATGTTCTTAGGATCATATCCTACCTCTATGACCAATTATTCTAGAGATTTGATTATGTTGTATTTGGATTGTAAGGAAGAATTTTCTAATTTCAAATGACCTCTGATGTTTTCTAAAGTATTTTGTAGCTTTTGTACACTCATGGCTTTGTTGGTCATTGTGGAGTATATAATTTCTCCATCTTGTTTGTGGAACTCTATTTGGTCTATAGGATGAAGGCATTTGGCATGAACTTCATATGATGTTTTCTTATAATCAGCTGATGACTTTTGATTATTCACTGTTGGCTGCAGGAAGGTCATCTGCGTCTTCCTGGTCTTGTAATCAAATGCAGAAAGTAACTTGATTTTGTAGAAATTTGAATAATTTGCTCAATTATTCACCGATATTATCCTGGTCACATACTATTTGAGCTTCATACATAACACATAATCTCTTCTACGCATTAATCATCACATGCGGAAATAAAAACAACAAGCGGTATTGAAAACATTCACATGCGCACATAGAAATTCAACACATATAACACAGTATGTATATCGGGGAAAGCTTACAGCTGAAAAACCCCTACTGTATGTATATTATAATGAAGGAGAATCATGTAACAATCTCAATACAATACTCCTCACAAGTACTCAATACTGTCTCCAAAAGTTACACACAAACTAGCTCAGTTTTGAACAAGTCACGGGTTCAAAACTCCTCCACTTTTTGCCTGCCTCTACTGCGCAATCCAAGATGAGAGAATAGATGGAATGAATTCGAATTCCCTTAGCTTTAACTGCGTAATCCTCATTGGAAATCTCCTCCAATGATTGTGAAAATCTCATGCACACTATAGTCACAACTGATAGTAGACTCCACCCTTTCACCCACCTCTAACACTGGTCTCCACTGAACTGTCCATGCATTGCTGTTAACTGATGTGTTCTTTAGTTGAATAATGAGTTAATAATTAGTGAATTAATTAATAATTAATTCACACCACTCATCACTAGTGTATTTATTAGTTAGACTAAATACAACTAGTTCAACTAAGTTAAACCGAACACAACTCCATCAACTGATCCATCAACTCCACCAAACTCTGCCACATGAGTTCTAACTGAAGTCAAACATGCAATAGCTCAACTAACCCATAGGAAATTCTAATTTCCTTCTGCCAGCTGCATGTGCCACATCTGTAGCTCGAACTGAAGTGCTCCAAGAGGAAAATATAATGTTTATAGTCTAAATATTATTAAGGGCTAATAATATTTGACTGTTCTATTTTTAGACAGGCAGTCTAAAAATAGGATTCGACCTGTATGTCTAAAAATAGATGTCCATCTATTTTTACCAACTTGACCAATCATCCAAGAATAGCATCCCGCAACTCCTAGACCATGCTCCATATGTCTAAAAATAGACATAGTCTAAAAATAGACTTTTCGACAAAAATCACATGTGTGGTCCCCACCTAGTTTAGGTGATCACTTTCCAACTAGGATCAGGAAAGATGTTTCAGGAGGCATCCTTCACTATTTCTTGTTGCCATTTTCAACAGCTTTGGTCACTAGGTGTCTGCTTCCATTATTGGGCATAAGTATCTGCTTTTAATGCCTCATTCCTGAGTTTAATTTCCTTGTACTTCTGCATGATATCCTGTTCTTTATCTTCTGGTTTACTTGAAGAAGACACTTAAACACTATGCTGATTTTGAATGATTTGAGTGTTAGATGTTAAAGGCTAGTGAGTTTCCTCTGAAATTGCTGGAGGTGCATTCTCTTTTACCACTGCGTCTGTATCTATGATCTCAATAGTTTCAACTTGTTCATTTATAGGATTTAATTTGGGCTTCTTCATGTACATCAATTTGAATTTTGTTTCAGTGGTGGTTTGAGCTGAGTATGATCCCTCTTCTCTTGTCCTTATGGAATTTCTATCTTGTGGGGATGGAGTTTGCAATATGGAACTAGTATCACCTTGCTTCTCTTCCTCTTTAAAAGTATTCTCCAACCATTAATACTGATTGGAGTACTTCTCAATGTCTGGTTTGAACTCATGGACAAAAGGAGTTAGTTTAAATTTGATCCTTAGTTTGTTGATAACTCCTAAAGGATCATAATTCCATTTGAAACTTTCACTAAACCTGAATCCTTGAAGACACTTTTATGGCTCTTGACCAGTAGTCCCGTTATTACAGATGAAAGGACCAATCTGGTTTTTGAATTTAAATTGTGTTTTCTTCTTGGCTGACAAAAAGTTAACCTCATCAGAGTTTAGGATCTACCTCATATATTCAAGTGCAAATAACCTCATTAGGAGGTATTTTGGCATTTTATATGGGGTTAGCTGACATCCATAAACTATAATCTTTGTGTGGTTTTAGTATAGTACCAATCTCCTATCCTACTGTGTTTTGATAACTGCAAGACCCTTTTTATCTAATGACTAACTCTTGATTTAATGTTGTTGTTCAACATGTTGACAATTGGATATATGAATGAGTCAATAAAGTCCTTGTATGTAAAATTTGTGGAATCTTTCCTGATTAATGAAGTCCAAAAGATTACGAACTAAGGATTACCTTCAATGTCCAGTTTTTGAAGGTTGATTGCAAATCTTTTGTAGAAATTAGTATACACTAAGCATGCATGCATCTAGATTCACCTGATCTCACAATATTTAACACCTTACAAAATACAGAATCATTCCACTATTAATATTTTGTGGGAAATTAATTGCAAACATGTGTGAAGCATAAATAAAAACAATCGCACATAACACAATTGTTTAACAGGAAAGCCTAAAGTTGAAAACCCCAACTATCATATATTATGTATCATGGAGATCATGTAACAATCTCATACAAAGCTTAGTACATCAAGCTCTCTGTACAATCAATCGTCACACACTAATCAGAGGAAATATGCAAATCCATGCACCAATCTCTGCCCTCCTGCTAGCCTGCCTCCACTGCGCAATCCCTGCTGAAGAATAGCTCTGAATGAATTCAAATTACTCTTGCCTTGACTGCGCAATCCTCATTGGCAACTCCAATGTGTGTGTGGTGCAATCAATGCATCACTATAGTCACAACAGATAGTCCATCTTGCCCTTTCACCTATCTCTCCACTGTGTCTCCACTGGAACTGACATGCACTATAGTTAATTGTTTTATTGTTTAGTTGATTAATGAGTTATTATTTGTGAATTAATTAACTAATTAATTCACTCCACTCTCACTAGTGTATCATTCAATTAGACTAGATACAAATAGCTCAATTGAGTCTAACTCACTTTAACTGAGTTAAATTGAATACAACTCCATGAACTACTCTTCCAACTCTATCATAACTTTTCCACTTAAGTTCTAATTGAGTCCTCCATGCATGAACCACCAGTAAACCCTAGGAATTGCGTAATTCCTTCTGCCTGCTGATTTTCCAAATCTGTGCACTAAAATTAAGTGCTCCAAGAGAATAAGTTATTGTTTGTTATCGGATTATTATTAAGAGCTAATAATAAGCGACACTTCTATTTTTAGATCGACGATCTATAAATAGACTTTGCCCAATATTCTAAAAATAGAATTTCATCTATTTTTCCAACTTGATCAACCATCCACAAATAGCATCCTGCAACTTCTGAAATATGATCACCATGTCTAAAAATAGACATAGTCTAAATATAGACTTGCGCCAAAAATATCCTGTGAGCCCACTTAGTGAAGGTGACTCTTTTCACTAAGCTCATCATCCTATTGAATCTCAAAACTCCCTCTCAACAAGATAGGGATTATCCTTCATCCCGATCCTGCCTCTATGGTATTCGAATTTGCTCCTGGTGAGCTCCTTCGTCAGAATATCTACATCCTGATCTTTCGTAGGAATGTACTGAAGCAACATGATCTTCCGCTGCACACAATATCTGATATGATGATACCAGATATCAATATGTTTAGATCTATCATGAAACACATGATTAATTGAGATTTTAATGCAACTCTAATTATCACAATGTATCATTGTAGGATCTAAATGTGAACTGAACAAACCGACCAGGATCTTCCTCATCCAAATAGTCTCACATGCAGCTTGAATTGCTTCCATGTATTCTGATTCCGCTGAACTTAGTGCCACGGATATTTTTTTCTTGCTGTACCAAGAAACTGTCATAGATCCGATACAGAAAATCCCTCCTGATGTGCTCTTACTGTCTGTTGGGCTGCTTGCCTAATCTTCATCTGTGAAGCCATGCAACTTCACCTCATCCATCTCTTTGTACCATAAGCCATACTCAGATGTGCCCCTAAGATATCTCAATACATGCTTGCCTGCTTTCCAAAAGCGCTTGGTAGGCTTAACCATCGCTTGTGAAAGCTGGTTCACCGCATAGCATATGTCCGGTCTTGTATTAACTAAGTACACGAGCGAACCCACCAACTGTCGATAAACAGTGGCATCCAATACCATTGCCGATGTAGCATCCTCTTTCCTCCAATTTCCTGGAAGAGGAGTGTCAATAGGCTTGCAACCTTGCATGTGAAACTTCTCAAGTATCTCCCGTGCATACTTGCCTTGAGACACAAATAGTTCACCTTCCTACTGCCATATTTCCAATCCAAGGAAACAATGAAGTAGGCCCAAATCCTTCATCTCAAACTCCTTTGCAAGATCTGCCTTGCATGACTATATCAACTACTCATCACCCGTTAGTATTAAATCATCAACATAAAGAACATTGATTAAAAGCTTACCCTCCACCACAATTTGGTACAGGTTTGCATCCACCTCACTCTTGGTGAAGCCAAGTCTAGTGAAATAGCTGTCGATCCAAGTGTACCAAGCATGTGGTGCTTGCTTCAGCCCATACAATGCTCTTTTGAGCCTGTACACATGCGACATGCTGCTGAAGATCTCAAATCCTTCAGGCTGCTCAATGTACACCTCTTCCTCAATGATCCCATTAAGGAACACAGTCTTCACATCCTTCTGATGAATGTGCCAACCCATCTGCGCTGAGAGAGCAAGGATGTTCCTATGGAAGAATACCGTGTGAAAGGTGCAAAGTTTTCTTCATAATCAATCCCCTCGATCTGTGAGAAGCCCAGACAAAAAATATTGCCTTATACTTCTCGATGCTCCCATCAGTAGCTTGCTTAACCTTGTAAATCCTTCTTGATCCTACAACTGATTTACCCACTGGCCTTGGAAAAATCTCCCAAGCATTGTTTCTGACAATGGAGTTATACTCCTCCACCATGAAATCTACCCATGTGGGCTCCTGCAATGCTTCTTCAAAAGAATATGGCTCTATCACGATACACTTTCTCATCAGAGCCATGTATCCAGTAAATTGGTTAGGTGACTGTCTCTATCTGCGCTATCATCTAGGGACTCCTACATTCTGTGTCACATCAAGCTTCAATCTCTCAGCTTCTGTGGTCCGCTTTCTGCCTTGTCTAAAATTTGGTTTTGCATGAGTGGACTCCTCCACTCCATGAATCTCCTCTTGTCGCTGATCCACATCTAGAGGCTCATCTTTGGGAACAAGAAGTTCCTCCTTTTCATGCAAGTGTAGCTCCCTCTCAAGCGACAACTTCATGGATTTCACCTCATTGGATTTTATATCCCGTCACACCATATTCATCCGACTATCTGGAAAATACACACGATAATTATGGGGTGTTTCTATGTACCCCACAAATATCCCAACTTCTGCAGTCAGCTCCAACTTCTTCCTGGTGTCCTTTGTCACATGAATGTAAACAAATGAGCCAAAAATCTTCAAATGAGAAATATCAGGCTTCTTACCAGTAAAAGATTCTTCAGGTGTACTCATGCCAAGTACTCTATGAGGACAATGGTTTTGCACATAAACCACAGTGTTGCATGCTTCCACCCACAAGTGCATCGGTAGGCCCTGGTCATGTAACATTGCTCATGCAGCACCCACGATCATTCTGTTCTTCCTCTCCGCAACCCCATTTTTCTGTGGGTTATGAGGCACTATGAGTTCTCTTTGAATTCCTTCTTTTCTATAGAAGTCTTTGAATTCACCTGAGATGTATTCACCACCATTATCGCTTTCACTTGCTTCCCCAACTCCTTCTCCACCAATGCTTTAAACTCACAGAACTTTGAGAATGTTTCTCTCTTCTTTTGCATGAAGAAGATCCAATATATACAATAATATTCATCAACAAATATAACATAATACATGTGTTTTGTTGTTGAATAAATCGAGAAAGGTCCACACACGTCTATGTGAATTCTCTCCAGGATCATCGAAGCACAATTCTCCTTCTCATGAAAGGTGGTATTCACAAACTTACCCATAGTACATCCCTTGCACTGATCTGATTACGCAAGAGTACCCTTGGGAAGTCCAGTAGAAAACTGCTGCAAAATATTCAAAGCGCTATGGTGAAGATGACCCAATCTCCTGTGCCATAATTCGCCCTCATCCCGACTCACCACTTCTGCTGCTTTGCCCACCATTGCATCGCAGCCATCTACCTCCAACCTGTAGAGATTCTTAACTCAAATTGCTATCTTCTTGGTTTGACCTGTTGTTTTATGTCGAAGGAAGGCTTTTCCCTCACTGAAAACAACATCATAACCTTTGTCTTCCAACATTGTGACGGAGACCAAGTTCTTCTTCAAACCTGGAACATGCATAACATCCTTCAACAAGAATGGATTACCAGACTCCCTCTCAAAGGTAATGGTCCCAATGCTGGTCGCACTGTATCGACCATCGTCACCCATCTCTATATGCATATGGAGGTCCTTCTCCTCCAAGTCACTAAACAACTCCTTATCTCTCGTCATATAGAAAGATGCACCACTATCAAGATACCACACCAATCCCATATAGCTTGAAACCAAGCATGTGATCAAAGAGAAATCAATTTTAAATTGCGAGGCTAAGGCCTCTCCAGCTACAGCTCCAGCAACCTTATTTTTCTTCTTTTTCTGTGGGAAGTTAGTGGCGAAATGCCCATGTTCGTGATAGTGAAAACACTTCACTTTGGACAAATCCTGCTTCTTGCCTTTAGCTTCGGACTTTGAAGGAAATTTCTTCCCCTCCCCTTTCCTTGATTTGGCAGCCAAAGTGAAATTATCCTCATCTTCATTCTTCGATGAAGAGCTATCCCTGGTACCCTGCCTTATCTCCTCCTGCACAGGATCCGACCAAAGTTGCTCCCATCCCGACAGTTTCTCCCATCCATTGACAGAGTCTTCGTAGCTATGCCAAATCTTAGGAAGCCAAAGGAGAGCCAAGCTCACCAAGCCTTCATCATCAATAGTAATCCCCACACTTCCCAGTTCATCCCTACAGTGGACAGACTTCGTGAGATATTTTTGAATATTGTCGCCCTTCTCCATTTTTATTTTTCTGAGCTTTTCTTTAAGCGCCAACTTCCTCTGGTCGCTTCTGCTTTGTAACAAATATGTCAAAGCCTTCCACATTAAGAATGGAGTGGCTTTCCCATGAAGGCTAGAAACAATATGGTCCTTTACACCTTCTAACAGAATTCTTCTTGTCTTTGCTATCTTCTTTTGCCATGCGTCAAGTAATGCAGCATCGCTAGATCCCGGCTTAGGAACATCGCTATCGATGAACTCTTTCAGTCCATTATCCTTCAACACCGCCTCCACCCTATCCTTCCAGGAAATTTAATTCGAGCTCCCATCAAGGGAATACTCCAATCGCAACCCATTGAAAGAAATTTCAATGTATACTCAACTTCTGCACCAAGAATTTTATGAAGCAAATTCAAATTGTCCACCAGCACAAACTCAACAATTCTTCACAATTGAAATCTTAAAGAATCAACACTGCTCTGATACCATGTAGAAATTAGTATACACTAAGCATGCATACATCCAGATTCCCCTGATTTCACAATATTTAACTTCTTGCAAAATATAGAATCATTCCACTGTTAATATTTTGCGGAAAATTAATTGCAAACACATGTGAAGCATAAATAAAAACAATCGCACATAACACAGTTGTATAACGGGAAAGCCTAAAGCTGAAAACCCCAAATATCATATCTTATGTATCATGGAGATCATGTAACAATCTCATACAAAGCTTAGTACATCAAGATCTCAGTACAATCAATCGTCACACACTAATCAGAGGAAATCTACAAATCCATGCACTGATCTCTGCCCTCCTACTAGCCAACCTCCACTGAACAATCCTTGCTGAAGAATAGTTTCGAATGAATTCAAATTACCCTTGCCTTGACAGTGAAATCCTCATTGGAAAATCCAATGTGTGTGCGGTGCAATCAATGCATCACTATAGTCACAACAGATAGTCCATCTTGCCCTTTCACCTATCTCTCCACTGGGTCTCCACTGGAACTGACATGCACTGTAGTTAACTACTGTATTGTTCAGTTGATTAATGAGTTATTATTTGTGAATTAGTTAAATAATTAATTCACTCCACTCTCACTAGCGTATCATTCAGTTAGAGTAGATATCACTAGCTCAACTAAGTCTAACTCACTTTAATTGAGTTAAACTGAATAAAACTCCATGAACTACTCTTCCAACTCTGTCATAACTTTTCCACTTCAGTTCTAACTGAGTCCTCAATGCATGAACCACCAGTAAACCCTAGGAATTGCGTAATTCCTTCAGCCCACTCATTTTCCAAATCTGTGCACTGAAATTAAGTGCTCCAAGAGAATAAGTTGTTGTTTTTTGTTGGATTATTATTAAGAGCTAATAATAATTGACACTTCTATTTTTAGATCAACGATTTATAAATAGACTTCACCCAATATTCTAAAAATATACTCTCATATATTTTTCCAGCTTGATCAACCATCCATAAATAGCATCCTGCAACTTCTGAAATATGATCACCATGTCTAAAAATAGACAGTCTAAAAATGGACTTGCGCTAAAAATAGCCTGCGGGCCCACTTAGTGAAGGCGACTCTTTTCACTAAGCTCATCATCTTGTTGAATCTCAACATTTTTCATATTGAAAGTATAGGAACATATGGAACAAAACAGATGAATACTTGAACACTCCCTCCTCTTGTAATTTAACTAACTGTTCATGGATTGTATCAGAGAGGTACTAGACAAAATTGAATGTAGAAGCAGGAGGCTGACCAGGGGAGAAAATAGACATAAAACCTAGGACTGAAGCATCAAAATTCTCATCAGTAAAATAAACCAGAATACATAACAACATGGTGATAATATGTCTGGTTCTCTCAGAAAATATAGAAGTTGTATAAGGAGGGTTACTCTTAGGAATTTCTACTGATGATAGAATAAATGTTTGAAATATCTGGAATTCCTTGGGGAAGTCCATATTTAAATACAATTTAGTGAGGATCTCAATAGATAGTGGGGATTCATCAGGCCTAGGCTAGATTTGTAGCATTTGGTTTATTTATTTAGCTATGATGGTGAATAAAATCTCTTTACCAGGGGTTAAAAAGGCTCTTTGGTCAGGAAGATAACTAGTTAGGAATAGTATAATGACCTCTGGACACTGGAAGGTCTGTGGGACAATATAATTGGGAAAATTTGACTCCCAAAGGTAAACATCATTAGCTTGGTCAATTAACTTATCATGGCTCTAGCTGTGGATCTCAAGGAGGTTGAAATCAGTGACATAGTCACTAATTTTGAAGTCTCTGTCTGCAAGGGGGCTATGTTCAACATCAATAACTGGAGGTTTCAGGGGATTGACTATTACAATACCTTGGGAAGCCATTATTTGTAAGATTTATCAATAAATTACTCTTTTTCGTTAAGAAATAGGCACAAGCCCTTAGAAATACTATGAAAATATGATTTGGGTCTGCAGAAAAGGTTTTTGGATGCAAAAATAGATTTTCTATGGTCTGCAAAGCTTTCAAATTGATTCAATTAACTAAATTATTACTTGCTTGCTTAAGAAAAGGTCTTGGCTCTTCAGGAATACCTGGAGAATGAAGCTTTGGTATGCATATGGGTTCTGTGGGGGTAGTGGAGGCTCTCTGAGGCTTCAATGGTCTGTATACTACTTTAAATCAGTTCTGCACCAGCTGTAGTAGCAAGAGTGTTGAATTCTGGTTGTGAAATGGCTAAAAAATAGGTCGGCATATAATTTTTTGCTTTGGAATAGGCCGGCAGAGCTATCTTTGTGCAAATCTGAACATAAATGTTGAAAATACTGAAAGGGTTGTCTTTATTTTTTTTAACCGACAAGGGTTAAAAATATGGGCCCAGAGTTAATTTCAAATGATAGGGTGTTATTATTTGTACAAGGCTAAAGCAGCTTGGTATTTTTCACATCGATAAAAGCTGGTAAGCAGTATTCATTGGAGGGATGCAATAGAATCAAAGGTTGCCACGTAGCATGGAGCAGGGGTGCGAAAAAAGCTTATTTCGCAAGCCCTTAGTAGTGTTAAATATTTCTCAATTGGGAATGCGAAAGAGGCTATTGGCCATTGGATTTGATCAATCTTGATCTGACAGATGGGTGAATAGGAGGTGTTTGATAAGCGGGGCCTGGGATGAGTTATGTGCTGAGGTATGCAATGTGGGACTAGGGAATATGTATGTGATAGGATTATAATACATATGCAATGGCTTAATATATATGGGATCAAGACTTTATAATAGGGAGTTAAATAAAATGCGGGTTAAAGGTATAGAATCAAGGATGTAATATAATAATGTGGGTTAATAAGTAGATTCGGGTTAAAATGTTAGCGAGAGTTAATATATAATGGTTAATAAAGTATGTGAATGGGTTTAACCATGTATATTAAACTGGGTTAAATGAAATATGATGTGGGAGTTGAATATGTGCAGGAATGTCTATATAGGGGAGATTTATAGAATACACTAAGAACTAGTGTTTAAACTTATATTAGGGAGGGATTTTTCATAGTGGGACACGACATATCATTTTAACCTTTAGACTTAGGATAAGGGGGTTTTTGGGGTATTTTGAATGAAAGGGGGAGTTAGTAAAATATTTTATTGTTTTCAAATGAAAATGGATTTTAATCTAGGGAAAGGGGGTTTAGTAAGGGAAAAATGAGTGAAGTAAGGGGAAAGGGTTAAAATGAATGGAAAGGGATATTTTTACAAGGGAAATGAGTTTAGAAGGAAGTTAGTATATGAAATGACCAATTTCTGCTATCCATGCCTTGTGAAAACTGCTTGTGCCTACCCATCATTTACCCTAACATTTTTTCTTCATTTAGTTGGGTGCATTTGAGCTTGCAGATCCTTTAATTTTTCTTTGATAAGGAAACTATCTAATTCTAACCTTGTGACTTCTAATGGCTCAGATTAAACTGTTGAGCTCATTATTATTCTCTACCTAACTACTGATATGCCAAGATTAAACATTTTGGCTAGATCTTTATTCTCTAACTATCAATATGAAATTTGAAGCATGAATGAGTTAAGATTAAGCTGTTTGACCCTCATGGATTGTGGCATTTTTGACATGATGCACACAATATTATTTTTCAAAGTAAAGTAAAAATTAGTGGCATTTGAATTTTCATCACTTTCAGGATCTATTTTTATCTCTTTTTTGGCGGGGTTCATATTTTATATTCTTTTTTGATATTTTACTTTCAATCCTTTGATATTTATATTAGGACTTACCCTCTTTACAATTTTTAATATGGGAAAACAATTTGTAGAAAGAAAAGTATGTACAATATTACAAGACTAATCATAGTCAATTAAAAATTATGAATCCTATTATTATAGGACCCTAACACTCAATAGTCCCTCAAAAGTATTTGAGCTCTCCCTCTATGTGTTCATAGAGGGTATAGATACTATCCATTAACTCCAAGAACATTTACTTAGTTCTTGACCTTTTTCATGTTTTAAAGGCTTCCTTGCTTGGTTGTTAAACCCACTTTATGGTTTCCTCCTTAGCTTATATCCATGGCTTATCCATCACATATATTGAAATCTTGATCCCTTTCCAACCCAAGTTTTGAATCTCTCTATTTTCTCCCTCTGTGGAATTCACTTCTTTTCCAAGAAATTAGCTTTTAACCATTTGAATATATTCCTTATCTATTTTCACAATCTATAGATATCTTTTTAGTTCTCATCACATGAATCCAAAATGGTCTCTATCATTCCTTAGTCACCCGCCTAGTAGGAATCAATACCTATACAACTACTTTCATGGATGCTAGCATCAACCAAGATAGAATGAATTTAACTCTCCCTCTATTTATTTATCTCTTATAGATTACTTCTCTTCCATTTTATTTTCCTTCTCTATTATGTATAACCCCATGCATCTCCCTTCAATGTTCCTTGCATGAGTTCATAATGGTCACACACCATTCATGTGAATGTTGAATGGCCTCCACTATTCACCATAGAACCAAAATTAATTATGTCATTTAGGTTAGCATTATATTGTAATATTTTTCATGTCTTAGTAGAATAATGGCCAATAATGAATCATGCCTTCTTCCCTACAACTATTCACATACATTCCTCTAAGACTACATGAATAATTTCCTCTCTACAGAAAATTTCCTACATCCAATCATGAGTTTTTTCCCTCCCCATCAACCACATGCGTGGGAGGTATAATGATGAATGAACGAATAAAAAAATCACCCTGTCCCCAACACCCCATGATACCTCATTTTCCCCCTTATTGCGGGCACATGATTTTTTTCAAAGAAGATGTGAGAAAATATAGGTTTTACCACTCCTCTCAAAATTCCCATGATGAAGGTACTTATCCACTTGATTTCATAATTGTGGAAGATGTAAATCTCCACAACCACCACATGGATTCAATTATTGGTTGTTAAGGTTTATATATTTTTATTAAGGAACATGGTGATGAAGGAAACAAAGTAAAGTTTGGAAAAATGGAAAACTAAGGATTATTTGGTATGTAGAATCCCCTAGTGCCCTCTCACATCTCCCATCTCTTGCTATCATAACCCTGTTTCTATGTGCTCCTACCTCAAATCTCTCTATTATTTTATTAAATGCAAGAAATATAATATTTAGATTATTCAAATCACCATGAAATTTCATCCTTGTGGTTTAAATAAAACATGCTAATTAAAATGTCCATGCTAAACAAAATTGAACATTTAATCATAATTAAGTATAGTTAATAAATGGGATTCAATACTAAGACATTAATATCCCCCTTCGAATAACACAATTATCAATGGTGTGTTCTCATTAACAACACTTATTTTCCTCATTTTTCAGTTGTATTTACACTGCCATATTATTCACTACCTTGGTATACCACCATACTTCCACATTCCAATGTATGCCTACATTAGTAATCAAGTAAGCATACATTTTATACGAATTATCAAGAAACACTTATATTATGTGCAAGATTTATCAATTCCATCATGTAAGCATCTATTAAAATATACGTATGTATTTTTTATATAATAATTATCTATATGGATATGCATATATCCCATATAATGGCTTCCATAGGAAATAATTAATTTAATTATCCTTTCTAACACACCCTCAATATTCTAGCCACCATCCCACATGAACTTCTAAGTTTCCTCCTCCTTGATACACTCACCCTCTAGCCTTATATGTCCCCTTCTCTACTAAAAAATCTCTTAGGCGATCCATCTTGTCATGGATTTCTCATGTAAGGAGAGCACTAACTTACTACTAGACATCTAGACATCCACTAGTAATATATAACTTGTAGAAATCATAGGGTTCCTTTGTCATAACAATGTCCTTCCTTAATGGTTTTCCATATTTAATAGGCATCATGTATCATGTATCATACACATACAATTACAATATATATATTCATAATAATACAACTAGTAAATTCCAAGTCTAATTCATAAAGAATATCATATTCCATAAGTATGAGATTCCTTCTCATAGTTTTGGCTCTTGTGTGTCGTAGCACCTAACATTTCTTAAAAAATTACACCAATTTTCATATTTGAGACAATTCTACCTACAACCTAAACTTATCAATCAACCAAATAAAAGTGATTATCTATGACTATAATCCTTTCTTTCAATATTTACTAACATCCATGAGGTGTTCTCAAAATAATATTAACAAACTAATAATTCAATCATTTTTAGTTGTTAATCATACTCAATGAAATGGAACTATGATTCAATGTACATGTGTTACTTAGCATACCTACAATTACAATATGAAACTAAATATTTATTCCAATAAATTGATGTGCCAATACTCATGATCACATTGATATTCGAATTTAAAAAGGAGTGCAACATAATACATATATGACCACAAATACATAGATGCCACCGAAATAATACTCCATTTCATTAATATCAAAGAGCTGAAAAATGCTTACAGATAGAATAGAAATAAAATAGCTTGGGTGATGGTAGCTTATCTTTGAGAATATATGTGGTAGCTACATGCCTCTGAAGATCAAAGATATACTCAATCTATGTACCTGGATCACAAATATACTCAATCTATCCTTGTCGCTTGATTAAAAAATTCTACATTTCTATATCATGTATTCCACCATCATCAGTTGGATGGTCTAGAAAACACCTCAACACATCATATAGTCACCCCCCATATGTACGTCGGGCATACTACAAGGAAATTAATTTCTCTACTATATATTACCTTAGGAACCCTCTACTTTATAGCTTCTCCTAATTATTTGCAAGAAGGTTATAGTCTACAACGCCAATATGAGCAAGGAGACAAGTGGAAACTTGTGTAGTAACCATCAACAATATGGTCTCACACATTATCTCTGTTGGAATTCACTTTCATGTGTTATATAAATTCATAACTTAATTATGTTACCCATTAACTCATTATCAAGTGGCTCAATCATGCGATACTAATTCATGGTTGAATCAAAAGGATTATAACAATCATGCCATACCAAAATATTATTCCTTCTTCAGAGCCTACATAGGTATCATTAGCATACATGCATTCAATAATAAAAAAATTAATGAATATATAAAGTATGCATATAGAATTCTTACTCCAATAATTTCAAGTCATATATATTGGCATGATTAATTTTCATACTTGGATAATTTCCTTCAACATTCCCGATGTTACTTGATTAGTTGATGTCTCGTGGGAACTCACATTATCCCTTAATCAACCTCTTGACAAGAATCCTATAATCTTTATCCTTTTCACAAGGTTTTCTATCATAGGCCATTTCATCATCAACACTTTCAACCATCGTTGAGATTTTTTTGGAATAAATTGTGTCAATATTTGAAATGTCCAATGTTTCGAGTGGACACTCCACCCATCATCAAGGAAAAAGAAATAAATAAAATGTGAAGTGGGTTTAGTAATGAAGGGAGAATATAAAGGTAACAAAAAGGAGTTAACCATGAAAGAAGAAAATGGGTTCTGTTGGATAGAATTGTGAATTACGGATAAAACACACTTCCCTAGACAGGTGCTAATCTAGAACAATAGGTTAAAGACTATAAAACTACTTTTCATAACTAAGATCAGACACAAAAAATGGATTAGATGCTTACATGGAATCCAAGCGCTTCCAAATGATTCCTTATGTCGCTTCTGTTGTAGCTTCAAATTCCAGCCAGCTATGAAAAATATTTCCTACAAGAATGAACACTAAACAACATAAGATAGCAATAATACAGATTTCTATTCAAGTTATTTTGCTAAATCAGTAAGAAATAACCATATACATCAACTAATATCTTGCAATATGGAAAATCAAAGCCAATACAAATGCATATAGGGAAAATTAATTTGTATTATTTATTAATGATAGAAGGGGAGGTTACAACCAAACGAATGATTTTGTGTCACCATCCAGCAGCATCCCAACCTCATCACAATGTAGATATCTCCAGAAAACTGTCACTCAAATCAATCTCCTCAATGGAGAATCCACCAACATTTCTCTACACAAATTATTCCTTCTCAAACACTAATATCTGTGCTCAGTTTATAGAGTAGCTGGGTAGTTTTACAATCAATGAGTTTCCAATAATAGGCAAGACATGTTCCCAATATTAGAGATGTAAAATGGACACATCGATTCGAAGTTTGACACATGTGAACTCTTCTAGAAGGCACTGGCTAGGTGGAGATTCCAAAACAATGAGAATTTCACTCCCAATGTGACCAACACACCCATGAATGTCGGGAAGTGCTTTGTAGAGCATCCTTGCATGGGGCTACCTACATATGCAACGCACTTAGTCCCTTTAGATGCAGCTTTGGTGAGCTCTCATATGATATATTATAAACTTCAAACCTTCGAAACCTTTGCAGATGAAAGTCTTTGGATAATATGTCTTGTTCTTTGTCTTAGGGCATATAGCAATTGAAATGTTAGGGGATGATGTACCCTATACATTGGTCCTGGAGATGATTCCTAGTTAACCAGGTCATTTGGAATGATGCCCAAATTGACTTATAACAATTTCCCCATAAAGCATGAAGTCAGAATAATAATAACAATATTTTGATTGATATGTTTTACAATGTGATGAGTTGGAGATGAAGCAGAGTGTCGACCTTCATGATATATCCTCTTGATCATAATTTTTGAGGGTAGGCATTCCCATGTTTAGCACATAAATTATTTAATAACATGTACATAATTCAGAAAGTCGTCGACATTGGAATGTTGCCCAATGCAGACATACCTAAAGATATAGGCCCATTTTCGGGTGATGATCTGTATGTAAGGTCACCGTATAGATGAAGTGTACAAAAATCCTGAAATTGCAGCCCGGATGGCTGAAACTAGATCTAGGGTCTTCTTATCTCGTTCGCTCGATCATTCAGGTACAAGTCTAGCCATTCGAATATATGATTTGTCGTCGAACATGGAAATACACTATTTGATTACCAGCCAATGATGTGAGTTGTTAATAAACGTGAGAGAACCACCATTGATTTCAATGGCCCTCAAGGTACTGAAGTACATTTCATAAGTCATGAATAGATGATTTGATGTCGAACGCCAAGAAAAATATTTCGGTCAAAGGTCCAGAAGCGAGGATATTGTCGATGCTGTAACAAGCCTCATGGTACTGAAATTTGATGTTTCTAAGTGAACTTCCTGGATAATGATTTGTTGTCAACAAGAAGCCACCTTATTGCAAAATGGCAGTTACTGATTTTGGAGACAAGGGAATGACCTGATATAGAAATTTTCAGGGATGACGGTCATGAGAATAAAGGTTTACGAGTATTGTAGAAGGATGATTTTATTCATGGATGGCTTCCCTTGAACATATCAGCAACACTGTGATGATTTGGCAACATTGACCCAAAACCGAAGTGAAGGTATGATAAACCATAGGTATGAATGAATCGTCAAGATGAATACCCAACCCAAACAATCACAGACATGTAGTGAAGGAATTGTCATGTTCAAGAGCGAATTGCTACCATAAATAATTTTTCTCACTTTTCCCAAATTTTCCCCAGTCATTTCTCGATCAGTACCTTTTTATTTTTTAACAATCTTGAGGAGGATAACATTTGCTTGATCTATAATTCAACCCTTCGGGTGAATAAATTATCGCTATTTAATAATTTAACGAGTCTAGCGATGAATGAAACTCAATTCTTTCCATGATCGACAAGCCTGTCACTATTTTATGTTTTAACGAGCTTAACTATAGTGATAGCTAGGTCTTTTTTCATACTTAGAGAGTTTGAAAAAGCAGACAAAAGAAAACTCCATAAGTACTTTTTCATAAATTTGTTACTCATATCCAAAAAAGTGTAAAATAATATCTAAGAGAACCTCTTTGGTCATGTTGAACCAAGGTATTCCTTTTTCGTAAAAAAATTATCTCAATCTGGAAAAGGGTTAAACTTATACTTAGTAGATATCGATTCATTTACTTTTAAGAGCTCTAAAAGACAAATGCTCAGCACTTTTTTCACATTATCGAAGTCTGAAAAGAGATGAAGGAGACTCCAGGGCGTTCCTTTTTCTTTGTTATTGAAGCTTGAAAAAGAGATAAAAGTGCGCTTCAAATCCTTTTTCATTTTTAACAAAGATATAAAAATAAGGAGAAAAAGTATGCTTTGTGGTGAAGTCATTCTTTGACATAATTTTGTACAACTAATCTGTTCATTAGTTGTATATCCTGTTCAGAACAACATCAAATGGATTAAAAATACCTGTTTCATGATAAAAACATAATAAAACTATAGTCATAATAAGAAATTTAACTTGCAAATAATTAACTGACTATTAAAAGTAGTTTCACTATTCATTTTTACCATTCCATAGTTACTATTTGCATTTTGGAGCTCTCAACCTGATTTTTCCCTCGAATTTCAGCTCCTGATTGTGATTGTTCCTGTGGACAGTTTTCATTTCCGTTTGATCCAGGTTAGTGATATGAACCTCCTATTTTCTTTAGTATTCATTTCATTTCCAATTTCTAAAAAATTTTAGGGTTTTAAGGCCCCTAGGGTAAATTCTGCCCCAAAAGATGGCAACGCACCCCTGAATGTCGAAACCTGCGTTGCATAGTAGGTACAATGAAGGGTACTTGCATATGCAAAGCACTGTCTCTTGTTAGGGAGTGCGTTGGGCTCAATCTAAGTTTTTGATTTTCATATTATGCCCAAAATTTGTCTAGTTTTTTGCAATGAATGGAATCTAATGGATCTTATGGTTGTATTTTAGGTTTCCATCGGATTATAATGACGATTATATGGAGGGAAATAGAACATGAAGAATAGGATATGATTGCCTTAAATTATCTGGGTACAATAAGAGCCCTAAGATATTGTGGACTGCTTAAGTACTTCAAATTTTCTGGGATGAGGCAAAAAATAGAACTATTGGAGTTCTTGGTTCGAGCATGGGATCTAGCTATAGAGGCATTTCATATTAAAAACCAAGTAGTTCCTCTAATAGTCGAGGATGTGTACTTTCTTACAAGTTTGTCGAGGAGAGGCTTGCCCATTTAGCTCTCGAGGTCTGCTATTGGGGGAGAGACAGTAAGAGATTATGTTTTGCAACATTGTTATCCATGGTCAGAGCCAAGCAAAGATGGAAAGATAAACATCTTAGATGTTAGATATTTTCCCTTGAGAATTATCCTTTTCATGATCACAAAACTTGCTGGCACCGTTACACTACATGTAGCAAATATATCATATATGCAGTACACGCTAGAGTGTATGGAGCCAAAATTCTTCAACTATTCTGAAGCTGCTATATCTCAGATAAAGGAAAAACTGAACAAAGAAAAGGGAGGAAGGAAGAAAAATTTCAGTTATGGTTCTATCCTTATATCCTTCGCCTTGGAACGGATTCCACTGATGCAGCCACAACATGTGACACTGGATATAGCTAGTCCTAGAGATCCTCGGATGTAGAGATGCGTAGAACTCATGAGTCGGCATGATGTCCAATTTACTATTATGTTCTATACTACGCTCTTCACCTAGTTCTAGCGACAGATTGTCTCCATCGATGAATATTCATACACAAGCGTTGATTTTCGAGGGGATCCAGATTTAGCATTACCAGAAGGCAATTAGTGGGTTGGAATAGGTAAGAATTTTTTTGACCATGTTTTTTATTTTCCTAAGGTTTATACAAGATTTTTGTATTTTTATGTTTTCCCAAGACTAAACTAAATGTTTGATGTAATGCATATGTTGGTCGTGTTCAACCAGTAGTGGAACTAGAGCGCGAAGCAGATGTGCCAGCAGAGAGGGCTATCGGGAGAGCAGTCCTTTAGGATCCTGATATGGCTGAGACTCTGACTGAGCTTTAGCAGCACATAGAGGGTTTGACCTTCCAGATTCTAGATTGCCAGATCAAAGAGCTTCCTATGCAATTGTAGCGACACACTATTGGGGTTCCTAACTGTTGGATACGGTTACTTCGTAGGATATCTAGATCTATAGTATTTTACCATGAGCACCACTAGTTTACTTGTGACATTTTTCATACATTTTGAGGTCAGATGACCAATGTGTCTTGGGCACAAATTTTTGAAAAAGACTATAACTATCTATCTATATGATTTACGTGTTTTCCTATGTTTATTGTGCAATCCTATTCAATGATGTGAATATTTTCTTTACATATGTTGCAAATTTCTGTCTAAAATGTGATTAGCTAATGAATTAGTCAATGTGTTCAAATTTCTGGAAATGTGTTGATATTGAATAAAATCAAAGTGTCTTTCCAAAAGTTGAACTCTAAGAAACAATCTATGCAATGTTGGATTTATAACAGTATAAACACTAGTAAGTTATAATACCACAAGTTGTGAGTCTAACCTTATGATGATACAGTTAATACCAAATGAAATGGCATCAGAGAGAAGTTCGATCAATGCGCTATACTCAACGATATTTTTCGTTGATCTACCAATACAAATCCCTTGAAAACTCACTAACTCGTTATTTAGAGCGAAAATGGCCCACACTGCAGAGGATAGATTCTGCGTACTACGACTAGCACCATCAGCATATCCAACAAAGGGTTCTGAAGATTCAAACATATGTAATTAAATGTAAAGTAGATTACTAACGTCAAGAAAAATCTAAAAGAAAATTAAGATAGTGAATGCAAATCAACAACATATATATAAAATATAATACAAAAAAATACTACGCTCATGATTAAGCATATTAACGTTTCAAATACAACCCATTTCTAGGTTGCGCCAACGGAATTACATCATAATCAACCAAGTCATAGGTGCCCTTAGCATGAAGTATTTTGACAATATAGGGGCCATGGCATAATGGTTCAAACTTTCATGTACCTATTACATCAGCTTCTTGATCGTAAATAAGGACAAAGTCACCCTCTGAGAATATGCAAGGCTGGAAATTTTTGTTGTATTGTGCCTTTATACATCTCTTATGTGCTTCATTGGCCAATTGGGCTTCACGACGCATTTCATCAAGATGGATGAGGTTAAGGAGACACGATTCTTCTTCTGAGGTGTCAGGTAACAAGTCAATCGCGAGTTTTAACGATGGTATTTCACATTGGATTGGTAAGATATCTTCTAGATCATACACTAATTGAAAAGGAGTAAAGCCAGTTTCATTTCTCACCGAGGTTTGATACGCCCACAAAGTGGAGTACATGACCAAATGCCAGTTTCTTTTACGAACTCCTATCATTCGTTGAAGCATACGTTTAGGAATTTTGTTGATAGCTTCAACTTGTCCATTTGATTGTGGATAATAAGGAGTATAATTATCATGTGATAATCCTAACCTGGTAGTTAATTCAGCCATCATGTGATTGCAAATATTCTTCCCATGATCTGTAACTATAGCCTGTAGGACCCCAAACCGTGCAATAACATGATTAAAGAAAAACAATGCAGTTGCCTATCCCATGTTGTTGAATGTAGGCATCTCTTCGGCCCATTTGGTAAAATAGTCGACTGCGACAATAATATAACCGTGCCCCTCAGACAAACGAGGGTTATAGGTCATGAAGTCAATACCCCATTTCGAAAATGGTCCCACAGAGACAACAAGATGCATTGGCGCTGGTGGTTTGTGGATTTTACGATTAAAAATATGGCATGCATGACAACTTCTGATCGCGAGGATGCAGTCTCGAAAAATAGTAGGCCAAAAGTAACCAGTGCAGAGTATCTTCTGCCCGATAGCATAACCAGATAAATTTCCACCACATGCCCCAGCATGACAATCATTTAACACTTTTTATCCTTCTCATGAGTGAGGCACCTCCTTAAAATTGTATCGACACCACAACGATAAAATGTATCGTCGACGATCAAATAATCTTTGGCTTGGTATCGAATATGTCATTGTTCAGAGCGAGGGGTATCGAGTCAAAAATTTTGGGCTTGGAGATAAATGATGAAATTCCCAACCAAGGATCAGATGATCCGATCAGAAACAGAAACTTGTCGGGAATTGAAGGTTTCGACATAGTTGCAGTACTATCAGAGGGAAGGTCACAGAGAAGCTCAGCCAAAACTAAAGACTTCTTTGACTTGGATTTGATGAATTCCAAATAAAATTCCTACAAAATGAAAATCCATTTTGAATATTTCCCCCCCAGCAATTGACGTGATAATATATAAGTCATGGGGTTGCAATCGGAAACTATAGTGGTTTTTTAGGAGTAGGATATAATGGCGAAATATTTAGACAGCTTGAACAACTGTGAAGGCAATATTTTATACGTATGAATACTTAACTTCCGTATCATTGAGATTACGACTCAAATAATAGATTGGATGTTCAATTCCATTTTCTACTTGGACCAATACCATAGAAATGGTCGTTTTGGCCGCGACGATTTATAGGAAATAATCATTTTGATAATTAGGGGGATACATTAATGACGCTCGGACAAGTGTTTCCTTGAAAGCATCAAAAGAAGCTTGTGCAACTTGGTCCCAATGGAAGGGAACCCCTTTTTTCAATAGTCGAGTAAATCCTTTAGCCATTTTGGCGTACTTTGGATTGAACCTTCTTAGGAAGTTAGCCTTTCCTTGAAGTTTCTGTATCTGAAGTAATTTTGACGGTGCAGGAAAATCAATAATTACCTGAACCTTCAATGGGTCGATTCAAATTCCTTATTTTGAGACTATGAATCTAAGCAAATGACTAGAACCAACACAAAACACACATTTATGTGGATTGAGGCATATTTTGTAATGTCATCAGCGTAAGAAAATGGCTCTCAAGTGCATCAGGCAATCAGTTCGATTTCGTGAATGCTTTGGTAAATCATCTAGATATGGTTGAACAATGTGCTTGATGTCATTGAAATAATAGTCCATTTCTCTCTGAAAAGTTGCACCAGCGTTCTTTAAACCAAACGGTAGTTTCCTATAAGCAAATTTTCCCTAGGGACAGATGAATGTTGTCTTATGTTGATCCTCTGGGTGGATATTGATTTGATTGTAGCCGGAAAATCCATCCATGAATGAAAATATTTCACATCCAGCACAATCGTCAATAATATGGTCGATAAAGGGAGTAAGATAGTTGTATTTTGGATAAGAAAATTTGACATCTCGATAATCGACACACACTCTAATGGTTCCTTGTTTTTTCATGACAGGAACGATATTGGAAACCCACTTAGTTAGCGGAACAGTGTATATGAAACAAGAACGCAAAATTTTTTCAACTTCTGCTTTGATGGTAGCGGCTTTCTTTGGATGAATAGGACAAAGTCGTTGATGCACCGGTTTGACATCAGGATACATATTAATAGTGTGTTCAACTATACTAGTATCTATGCCTGGCATTTCCTTATAAGACCAAGAAAATACATTACGGAATTCATGAAAGAGAGAGCGATATGATTCAAGTTCTGATGGAGAACAAGATACACTGACATGAATATTTTCTACAACGCTAGATTTGATTGAAATATCGATAGAAATGGTTTCTTCAATATTTAACAAATTTTGCTCGGAATCGATTGCATTATTGGGTAAATAAGTCGAAAAGAAATTTTTTATGGATGGGTGATATAGTTCACTAAGATTATTTTCTTCATAATCAGGAATATGGGAACGATGATGATAATCTTCCCATGGTTCTCCCTCTGACATCATGGCTTCCAAAATATTATCATCTGTCAAGAACATTGAGGAAAATGGATCAGATGGAGTACCAAAATCTATGGAACGATCAACCCAAACACTTGGCGACGCTGATTTCGGATTTGCCACCCAAGCCAGATAGATTGATTTCTATGCTAGCTCAATATGGTTGGGTGGCAGAAACTCATCCAACATAAAAATATCAGAATCACCCATACTCTCCCTTAAGCCAGATAGAGTGGAAGAGATAATGTAGCAGGTCTCTATAGTTGCAATTTATGCCGACGTCGTGGGTGGTGGTAATGCAAAGGTTCCCATAAGAGTGGAATCCTTTAAGAGTCCTACACCAATGTTCTGAAGCTCTAGTTGGGGAATGTGAACGAACAGAACGCTTCCAGTTACCTGCGAAGTAGAGGCAAAGAAGGATAGTTGATTAATGACTGTGACAGTACCTTTATCTGGAAAGGAAATCATTCAAAAATATGTAGAAACAATTGCAGTCATTGTATATACCCATGGCCTTCCAAGTAAAATATTATAGTCAAGGGGTCCGTCAACAACCTCAACATCAATATTCACTATTTTTCCCCCTAGTTCAACATGCAGGTTATTAATAATACCACAAGGTTTATATTTATGTCCATCAAATGCCTTCAACATTGTTGATGATTGTGATAAACACGACGATTCAAGTGACTTCCAAAAATTTAGAGACATAATGCATGTAGATGCTCCCTCATCAATAATAGTGTGATGAAAAAGGTGATTGATAAAATTTACTTGTATGGAGAATGCCAATTCTGCTGGTAGTTGTGGCACATAGGCCGTATGATTAAAGATGACAATATTAGAATTAGTCGGATCAATTCCACCGATAGCCGACAATAAATCCTATTTTTGGGAGGGACAATTTTACAATAACCCAAGAGTAGACATAGCTGAAGGGGATTGAGCCAAATCTTCAACTATATTATAGTTTTGTGTAGCTCTTGCTCTAGGATTATATGTCGATTTGTGAATTACTCCCTTTGGTGGATTGATTGTCAATTTAGGAATAACAGTAGGCGGTACTGATTCCATATATGGATTTGTTGTTGAGGTAGTAGGTTGATCAGTGGCCTGACTACCATAATATTTATTATGTGTTGACACCAAAATATCCGTTGAAGGTTTTGTGACAGATAAAATTAACACTTGGGAACTAGGAGCTGGATCCGTAGTAACCATGTTTGTGTCCAGATTTGGAAATGGGTCTATCAATACAACTGACACATGGGAAGTCTTGATGATTTGTGAGACTTTAGCGTGGTGAGGAAAATCCCTAAATAAGTGTTCCTCATTACATATTATGCATGGATAATGAGGTTTCCTAGGTCCAGACGATTGATCAGATGATCTTTCATGTGGGTTAGAAGTTTGTTTTTTCTTAGATTTCCCCTTTTTCTTACTTCCAGGTTGTCTGTCACTTTTTCCTTTTTCAAATGACACAACATTGATTTCGGAAGCAGGATCATGATCAAATGCAATAGTGTGATGTGTGCTTGTAGTTCCTATCAATCTGTCTCTGGCATGAGAGTCCTTTATTTAAGGAGGAACATTAAAATTAGTCTACGTGCATTAGGAATTTTTTCATAGAGTGTGTCGGATTGAGTATAAATCAAATCTAAATATTGAGCACGAGCGATAACTTTCTCTTCTATGATGATGCCACCCTGTTGAAGCCTAGAAAATCTCTGCTTCAAACATTGGGGAAAAACACCCGGTCGGGACCTTAGGACATCTCCTTATCCGTTTGGTATGGTGGCTCCGACTGGATTGAAAGGACTAGTTTCCTTATAACTAATGGGTTGGTGATGGGTTGATTTGGATGAGTGAAAATGGGACTAAATGACTGAAATGAAACTATCTAATTTAATCTAAATACTGATAAAGAAATTTTAAAATTAACCCGGGTATCATATGTGAATACAACTTAAAATTGTTCCAATTGAACAATAACCATAAAAATGTATTATCGTTAAATTGAAATGTACAGAAACAAATAAAGATAACTTTGTTTAAGAAATTAAACAAAGTTACATTAGCATATTGTATTCATCATTCTATATCATCTACATACACTTATGAAATATAACATTTCAATTATACTAAAAAATGATATATAAAGAAACGTTGTGAAAACCAAATATATATAAATGATAGAAAATTTTAAAGCGAATATCATATGACAAAAGAAATCAACAGTGAATAGATAAAAATACCTTATCCATCTTGAAAGCTTTCAAATGAAATATGATACTCAAATCCAGTAATTTCGATGCAAAATGAAATCCAAGGTACCGAAATGCAACACTTTAAAGATAATTCCGCATAAAATCACTAGATATGATCCTTTATAGAATATAAGAGGCAGTGGAGTACATAAATGTAATATCCAAGTCAAAAGTATTACAACTCCAGACCTCTTCTCCAATGCATGAGAAGGGTTTAAATATGAAATTACATGAAAACAGAATCCTACTACTATTGCTACAATCTATCAAATTAAAAACAAAAATACTGTCTTAAAATGGAACTGATTCATTGCTTTTCCTTCTTGCTCGATATACCCAGGTGGCAAATTTTCAACATTTCCTATACTTCTGATGGATGACTCATCTTGGAATGTAACTGTCTAGCATATGTGGCATCAGAGAATTCTGGAATCAAATAATCAACAGCATTTGATAGGCATTTAATAGCTGATTTTTGATTGG
The DNA here is from genome assembly GCA_034641835.2 of Pinus albicaulis. Taxonomy (NCBI): domain Eukaryota; kingdom Viridiplantae; phylum Streptophyta; class Pinopsida; order Pinales; family Pinaceae; genus Pinus; species Pinus albicaulis. Next base: position 493,809,299 of record CM076573.1, read on the forward strand.
GTGGCTTAATCAGATAGGTCCACATATTATTCCAAGATATTGTTTGAAGCTTATTGATCTGTTGATTTTTATTCATCATTTCTTCTTTCCATTTGCGATCAGTTTCTCTGACTTTGAGAAAACTTCCTGGAACACAAACTGAAATGAGATTACATGCATACAAGCTGTCATTGATAAATTGTGTTATATTACCCATCATACTTCTAGCTCTTGATATAGCTCTCTCGGCTTTCATCAACTGGTGCTCCCACTCTGTAAACAAAATTTCCTTATGTATTTATTCTATACGAGGTAGATTAGATTCTTTTCACTCCTCTGTATCTTGCCAAATAAGAAATTCAGAAATCTTTTCATCGGCATCATCAATCTCTTTCCTGAGAGTAACTATGTCCCGTATCAAAGATGATGTGATATCAATAAATGACTCTGTCTGAGTTAATTTTGTAAAAAAATTATTTAACTGATGAGACATAAGTTTATTGGCTTCAAGAGCTTCTGTTTTGAATTCATTTAATTTGGGAAAATCCTTGAATTTATCTAAAGCTGCTTCAATTTTTTTTTCTTATACAATCTTTGTATTTTGCTCATCTTGCAACAAACTTTGTAACATTGAAATTTCTTGATTCATCTATTTCTGTTTGTTTATAGCTTGTTCATCAACTTTCTTCTTTTCTATGGCCAGTTGTTCTTCTAGCTCTTTAATTCTGAGCTCTTGATTTTGAAATTGCCGTTCAAATTGAGCAATCTTCTGCTGATTTTCATTAGCTTGTTCTTCAAGTAAAGCTAGATGTAGATCTTTTTGAGTCATCAACTGAGAAAATTCTGCAGCTTTATCTATTGTCGCAGCACTTTATGCTCCTGCATATTGGGATAACTTAGTGAGATCCTCAAATGGATTCACTTCGGCATTCTTATAAACAATACTCATGAATTCTTCCTATGAAGCAAAAATTGTGTCTTGATCCACTTTCCTTCTTTTTCTTTGTTTTTTAACAACAACCTTATGTTTAGGGCTGTAGAATACATCCAGAGGAGGGATCTCCTCAATTTTCAACACAATTTTTCCTGTAGGATGTTTAGGAATGATTTCAACATCCTGATCTTCTGGATTATTCTCTTGAGGATTATCCTGTAGTCCTACTTGATGAGCAAATTGATCATATTGTTTCAACAATTGTGAGGAAACATTAAGATCAACAGAGTCTACCATTTTCTCAGTAGTTTTGTTTCCACCAAGTTTTGTATCCGATTTCTCTATATTTGTTTCCTATTCATTGGCTTTGCTGCCTGATCCTTCTTTTTGAATATGCACATTAGTATCAGTACTTGTGCATTCTTTCTCTGTTTGAACTGTGGATTGCTGATCAGTATTTTCATTGGATTTGTCACCAGTGATTTCTTTCTAAATGTGTACAATCGAATCATTTCCTGTTGCTTCTTTTTGTGTCTGTATAATGGGCTGGCCAATAGATGACTGTGTAATGGCCTTACTGGTAGATGCTTCTCCTGCTATTTTTCCAGATGTGTCCTCTGCTTCTGACCCTTGTATAGGATCTCTCAATTGGTCTAAAGGAACTTTCAACAATCTTTTACTTCTAAATAGCATAAATTTATTCATTTCTTCTTTCTGGAATTTGGACTTGGCCAAATTATAAACTTGAGAAAAGTCATTTAATGAAACAAACAAATCATCAAATTCATCTGGTTCATGCTCGAACCGAGCAATCAAAACTGAAGAAGTAACATTAAAATCTATCTTTTGTGGATCATACTGTCTCCCCGGGATTGTTTCCAATTTAAAACCCTTTATTTTGGCGACTTCCTTTTTTGCATGCTTGAATTCATTCAAAGTAAAATGTCCACAATTGAATGGAAACGAAGGCCACATTCTTTTCTTACTATTGCTCAAATATCTGGACATTCCTTCAACTGTCAATTGATAGGAAATTTCCTGAGCTAGAAGTTTATCTAGAACAAAAACAGGGATAACGTGGGGTTCCACAATACTCCTGAAAATCCTGACATACGTGAATTTTTCCTCTCCAAACCAATCTCCTATTGATGATAAGTCAGTTTTAGCTTTTTCGGAGAATCTAGGGGGAAAGCGATTGAAAATGGTTTGAAAAAATGGAATAAGGAAACCATGACATATTCTATACACATGATCTTTGAAATGAACTTTCCAAAGGAGTTTATGATATATATGAATCAGAGTGGGATCTTTGGTAGTCCATTTCCAGGCTAACAAGGGAAACTCAGAATTAAAACAAAGAGCATCTAGAACATAAGCACAGAATAAAAAGGGAGTGGTATTTCCAGCAATTTTATCTTGTCTGTATTCGAGAATCCTATTAGCTATCCTATCAGAAAGAATAACAGCCTAGTCCATAATTTCAGAATTGACAGCAGCTAGGATTAAAGGAACCATTTGCATAGAAAACCTAGCAGAATTGTTATTGCCAAATAATCTACACATCATAGCAGCGGCATAGCAGTATGGGGGTGAAAGAGAATCTACTGAATACATACCGGATGATTCATTTTTGTGCTTTTCGGGATTTTTCCTCCAATCTTTGATAGGTTCAGATTGAACTTTATTACTGCCAGCAAACTCTTTGACAAATTCTTTATTATAGACCTTCCGCAGATCAGGGAGATGATACATTTCTTTGAGGTCTTCTGCTTTGAATGATCCAAAAGATGTTCCAGAAGCTGAAATAAACATTCTGTCCTTAATTTCTACACTATCGATGACCCATCGAATTACATCATAATAAGGAATGATGTTTGCTCTGGCTGCAATTCGATGGAGGAATGAATTCGCAAGTGTTCTTTCAGTAATTTCAGAGTCGGAATCTGAGGTATCTTCGTTTGGAAATGATTACTTTACTATTGTGACTTTAGGGTTTTCACTCTCCAATAGATTATAAACTCCTTCCCATGTCATTCTGCCGAGCCCTTGACATTATGTATCTATAACTAACTTTAGCTTTATTGGTTTTTCCTTCGAGACTATAGTACTCTCAACAAACTTAGCGGTAACAACAGTCTTCATTCTCCTTGTTCTCTTCGACATTTTTGTGTCTAATATTGTTTCCCTTGGTCTGCGAATGAAAGGATTTGGATTTTTTGATTTTGCAAAGCAATAAGCTCTCAGTCGTGATAAACAAGCAATTGAAAATAACGATTATAAAAATTATCGGTTCATGATTCATTATTTATTAAATCCGTGTAACACTTAAATATTTTGTTTGGGTCACACTCATGTATTCAAAACAGAATCGTAAACCAATAATCATTTGATTTTCTATTCAATGTTAATCGTACTATTGGAGTTTTAGCGTTTGTGAAAATAATATTAAATTACCTATTATGAACTCTTCCGATGTGACAATTCTATAGTATATGAATATCAATCGCATTGGAAGCATTCAAATGGTGTATAAATATCACAATAAAGATTTCTCCGATTTCCGATTATGTTAACTGAACTTCTCCGATTTCTGATTGCGATGATGGTATATCGCATCGGGGAGCTTCAATCGAAAATAATGATTAATGAATTTTCTCCGATTTCCGATTATGATATGGTGGGGTCTACCATATAGAGATTATTCTCATTTAAGCGAAAACAAATGTTTGTTTCCTTTTGAAAATTGTTTTATAATAAAGCGCATCGCATCGGGGAATTTTCGATTGACCAAAAAGGAATTTATTAAAAGTGCCCTGATTACGCGATTATGATTGATCGCATCGCAATGGAGATATGTGAATGAATAAATTAAATCCTTTGTGATTGGACTAATTGCATCAGAGATTTTGAACATGTATGTAAAAATTCTCTCAAAGATTTTTCCGATTTCCGATTTCCGATTACTGTTCGTAGGACTTTTGCAATTGATTTATTTTCTATAATAAAGTCTTTTATATTTGATCGGATCAGAAGTTTTTGAATGTTGTATTTGTTTGTACACACTTGGTAACAAATATATGTAATGAGTCATTCAAAACAATGAATCTTTATTTCTAAGTCTTTTATTCCTATATTAAAGGAAGAAAAAAGGGACCCTATTTCTAAATGAATTTTATTCTAAAATTTCGGAAAAAGGGAGGGTTGTTGTACAGTACAACAATTGGCGATTCACTGAAAGAAACAGTTATCTATGAAAAAATAAAATGAATACTATATTTCTAGTAAGTAAATATTTTATAGATAATGAAAACTATATTAGGATAATCAAAAATAAAATCTAACTATGAAAAAAAAAAAAATTACCTACAATTTCTTTCTAATTTCTTGAGAATAAAAACATTTTTGGGTTATCTCAAACTTTGATTGGTTTTAATAATGAAGTAAGTGGATTTATCCAAGTCTGGTTTTTATAATATACTCTATTGTCATAGGCATTGCCTCTGCTGCCTGCAAACGTTCATAGTCTCGACAGGGTTACCTTTTAACCATTAACTTATTTATTGTCCCATCCAACTAAAATTATGACTTTTTAAAAGATAAATTCATAAGACATTTTATCTCATGTTTTTGTCTTTTACTTATTTTTTTATTTTTAAGAGCCATTGTTCTGGTTTGGTAGCCAGTTAATAACAATTCCATTCACTAGTTGTAATTTAAACTGAACAAGCTGGCTCGTGATGAGACCCCTTGTCTTATATTTATAAGCCATTACCCTATTTTGATATGCAGTATTGGTAATGTCAATTTTATTACTTCTTATGAACATGGTAAGCAGGCTCGTGATGAGACCTCTTATCTCTTAAAATTTTCATATAATTTCTTAGAATTACATTCTAAAAAATCACAACTTAAATGGATGGGGTGAAATAGTTTTATCCTTAAGAATCAATGGATGACAATTTTCAGAGTTTTTTGAGTACCAAGACTTCGAAAAATATTTAATTTTATAGATAACCTTTCTCTGCTCAATAAACTTATAGTGATTTACATTCTCCTCAAGTTTTCAGAAGATCATGCAAATAATTGGAATAATCTTTCAAAGTTTAACATCTTATTTTAAACTATCTAAAAATTTTGATCATTTATTTAAAAATTCTTATTTACACAAAATAAATATTTGTAATATTCTTCCTAAGAAATTTTCTTATTAGTAAACAGTTAATTAGAGACTTATTAACAACCTTTATTTGCAAAACAATTAAAATATTTGCAGAAGGAATATGTACAAGTAAGAAGGGGTTACCTTCTTATGAAAAGAATTTCTTCAAGACAAGCCCATTTTCAGGAAGAGATTCTCTCTTTCCTATTAAATCTTGGATTATGAATGTATTTGAGCCTATCTTTTCAGCAATCTGAAATGGTCCAAGCCACATTTTCTGAAACTCGGTATGCTTACCTTTTTCTTCATGTGCTTTATCCCATTTCAGAACAAGATCACCAATTGACAAAATCTTTGAGCTAGTAGAGCTTGCATCAAAAGAAGATTTTACAAGCTGTTGATGTTTTTCATGAATAATTTTTTCTTTATCTCTATCTTCTCCTAGTTTAAGGATTTGATCATAGCTCAATTGAATGGATGAAGAAGGATTTTCTTCAATAAATTGTACTAGGGATAATGATGGAAGAGCTAAATTTGATGGTATCACAGCTTCTTTTCCATAAACTAAATTGAAAGGTGAAGTTCCTATTGAAGCTTTTTCAGTAATACGATTAGCCCATAGTGCAAAGATTAAAGACTTGTGCCAATTCTTTTGATTTTGATCAGTGTTCCTTTTAATGATTTTGATAATATTTTTGTTAGTGGATTCAGCCAAACCATTACCTTGTGGATAATAATTTGCTGAATATTTCAATTTAAAACCTCTTTTGACTGCAAATTCCATTATACTGTTTCCAGAAAAATAAGACGCATTATCAAAGACAAGAGCGTTAGGTACACCAAACCTGGTTATGATGAATTGATCTATGAAATCAATAATTGTATCAGAATTGGCTACCTTCAAAGGGATTTCTTCTACCCATTTTGTAAAGTAATCTTTTGATGTAAGGATGTATTTGTGCTGTTTGGAAGAATGAGGTACTATCTCACCAATAATATCAAGCCCCCATTGCTCAAATGGTTGCTCAATATTTACTGCTTGCAAAGGGAAAGTTGGCTTCTTTTGTCTTCCACTAGCAGTTTGACAAATTTTGCACTTCCTCACATAATCATGCGTATCTTTAAACAGGGTAGGCTAGTAATAACCAACATGAATTATTTTGTGAGCTGTGGTATCACCTCCAAAATGACCTCCTGCTGGTCCATCATGCAATTCCTGCAAGACCTTTTCAGCTTCAGTCTTTTCAAGACATCTTAATAGGATTGAATCATAATTCTTTCTGAATAACACATTATCAATGATCTCATATTTAATAGCCTTCAATCTTAAAGCACGTTTGTTCTTATAGCTGAGATTAGAAGGAGCATACCCATTTTTCCAGTAATAGATGAGATCAGCATACTAAGATTCAGAATCTGTAATACTTATCTGACTAACCTGAATATCGTTGTTTGGATCTTGATTTTCTGATATGTTATGAGCTCCTGCCAATAATATGCAAAAACCTTGTCCTCTAACAATATTAGCTGGTTTAATATCGATATCATATTCTTGCAAAGCTATTACCCAGTTAGCTCTCTTTTCTCCTACTTATTTTTGAATTAATAATTGTCTCATTGCGGAGAATGGGACAATGATTTTTGTGTGTGTTTTCAAGAGAAAAGGTCTGAAGTGTTTGATTGATTTAAACACGGAAAAGGCTTGTTTTTCAACATTGGAATAATTAAGCTCAGCTCCTTGCAGATTTGAGCTAAAAAAAAAAATTGGTGCCTCAATTTTCTGATCATTGAGCTGTGTTAAAACAACAGCATAGGATGTTTCGGTGGCCAAAGCATACAAAGTAAAATCTTTAGAAAAATCAGGGGTATTCAATGTTGGTGCATTAATGATTGCTTGTTTGATTGCCTCAAAGGCTTCTTTCTCTTTATGCCCCCATTTGAATACTGAATTTTTCTTGATCATATTTTGCATAGGTAAAACAATTTGAGAGAAATCGGGAATGAATCTTTTTACAAAATTGATTTGCCCAAGAAATGATTACATGGATTTTTTTGTTATGAGGTAAAGAAATATGAGAACTTTATTTTATTATATCTGGATCAATATATGTACCATCTTTTGACACAACAAATCCTAAGAGTTTTCCTTCATCAAGAGCAAAGAAAGATTTCTTCGGATTTAAGGAAATACCAAACCTTCTACATCTTTCAAATATTTGCTTTAAATCATGTAGATGATTGGCTCTCTTTTTTGAAAATATTGTTATGTCATCAAGATAAATAACAACTGATCTATTGATCAGACCTTTAAATTATATGTCCATAGCTCTTTCGAAAGTTGCTCCTGCATTTATTAGACCAAAAGACATTTTTTGATAAGCATAGGTTCCCCATTTGGTTCTAAAAGTTGTTTTCAATCTGTCATCTGGATGAACTAAAACTTGATTATAGCCTGAAAATCCATCAAAAAAGGAAATGAGTTCAAAACCAGCTACCTTTTGAAGTATCTGTTCCATAGTTGGCAATGGGAAATTGTCTTTTAAACATGCTTTGTTTAAATTTCTAAAATCAATACAGATTCTTATATCACCATTCTTCTTCCTTACAGGTACCATATTGGAAACCCAATTGGAGTGCCTTACAGGAAAAATGAATTTGGATTTTAAAAGTTTATTAAGTTCTGATCTGATTTGACCTTCGATATTTGGATGAATCTTTCTTAACTTCTGTTGAACAGGTTTAATATCAGGAAGCATTGGAATTGTGTTTTGAATAACAGAAGTATCATACGTTTTTAAATCATCATAATTCCAAGCAAAAACATTTTTATATTTGTTCAGAAGTTTAATTAAAGCATTCCTTTCCTCTGGAGTTAAATTGAGTCATAAATTAACATTTTGAGAATTAGAGTCAGAACCAAGATTTACTAATTCAAACTTCAAAGTGGAACTTTGAAGTTTAGCATTGGTAACTTTCTTGAATCTGTCTTTTATATCATATGAGTCCTGCAATTTAACAACAGATTTTGGAATGGGATTTTCATTACTTTTTCAGGCAATTTGTAAATCATGATCATCCTCATCAATAATTTGTTCATCATATGATTTCTCTGAAGTCATGAAATTCAAAATGTCTTGATCATGATAGAATACTCTCCAATTTGTGACATTATCTCGGACAGATGGGCGAAAAATCAATTCTACTGAAAATCTATCAGGACTGCAATCTTCAGCAGGAAGGAGTTTGGATGCAACATTAGCTAACAAATCAGTTGTTGTATTTTGATTTCTAGAAATAGAAGAAATATTGAATGCTAGAAAATGAGTGGTAAGATCTTGCACTAGGGTTTGATAGTGTTTAAGATGTCCTGAAAGGCAATGGATAGTATTCCTAACTTGTTTTATGACAATTTCACAATCACCAAAAACTTTCAAGTATTTAACATCTAACCCTATGGCTTTATAAATTCCTTGAATCAAGGCTTCATATTCTGCAGTATTGTTTGTACACTCAAATTCTAACCTACATGATAGCATGATTTTTTCTCCATCTGGATCAATTAAGATGCATCCTGCTCCGGCACCATCACTGGATTTTGATCCATCAAAATATAATGACAAAAATAAAGATTTATCTATTGGCTTATCTATAATTACATTAGAAATATTTACAATTCTGGAAGAATCAGATTGTGAAAAATTTTCTATTTGAGAAATAAAAGTATTTACAGAAAAGGGTGATTGTGGTGCTTTGAAGTTTCCAAGGAATGACTCAGCAGAATAACCTCCAAGAATATTATTGTTCAAAGCCACAGGTTCATTAGATTGTTCAAATTCAGTGATAGTGTGCATCATATGTTTTTCTCGTTCAACTTTGATTTGATTTGGTTTCCCTTTGTAAGGAAGCCACATATGTGAATAATCAGTTGCGATATAACCATTAAGTTTTGCAGACCAGTCCCTGCTTAAAACTGATCCATAGAATTCAGGAATATCTGCAATCAAAATATCAGTTCTTTGGACAATCCTAGGATCGGAAGCTAGTCTGATAGTAACTGAATTGATTTCTCCTACAACTTGAACTTTAGAGCGATCCAATTGAACAATATGAACTACCGATTTCTGTGGTTCAATATTCAATTTGGCACAAACAGAAGTAGGAATTATATTAGAGGATGCTCCAGAATCGATTAAACAATTATGCAAATTCTTATTGTACATTTCATAAGTCAAAATAAAAGGAGGGAGTCTGAGAATTTGATCTTTCTCCAATGAGCACAGTATCAGTAGCATCTACTTTGTCTGGTGGCTTAACAGTTCCTTTAGCTGCTTTTGCAACTACATCGCTTGGTAAAGGAGCAATTGGTGTAGCATTTAATTCTTTTAATAGCAACTTCTGCTGGTGTTTTAGTTTGCTGAGTTCATGTAAGGAAATGTTGGATTTAATCTTTTTCATGTCTTCAACAATGTTATACTCCATAGGATCTGATACCGCTAAAGTCTTTGATGTCGATGTAGGAGGATTAGAAGAAGATGGCTGATTTTTGAGTAAGTAATGGAGAAGTTTTCTTCGCAGGGGATTTTTCTTTGGTACTTGGAGTTGTAATTTTCTTTTTAGGAACTGTTTGTACAGATTCCGATATAGATTTACTCCTAGTACTTACAGGCATGGCTTCTTGATCTACCTCATTATCAGAATTAGGGAGAATAAAATACCACATTCCATGCAATTCAGCTATTTCTTCATTCTCTTCTTCTTCATCTGATACTAGAGATGTATCTTCTTCTTCTTCCTCTTCTAGTTCTGCAATAGAGATTGAATTGGGAGGTTTAGTTTCAAGTTGATTTCTTTTGAAGTTTCGGAATGGTTTTTTGGTAGAAGTTTCAGCTACTTGTTTTTTTATTTCAACCATTTCATTCGACATGGTTCTAAGAACTTTCTGTAAACTTTCCATGTCGTATGGGTCTTTGGCCTTTTTCCTTGAATCATCTTTGAAGCTGACCTTCCTGGATTTCCTTTCCTCAATAGCATTTTTCTTTTCTAGAGAGATAATTCGTTTTTCTACTGCAATAGCTTCTTTCATATTCTCGGCTAACGTAGGTTTTGCGGCTCTATCTACAAAAATTGCTATGTTTGAGGGTAAAGCGGTTATGTACCATTCACTTCTGACTTGTTCACTAGGCCTTGAATCTGTGTGGATTTTGTTCAAGAGTTTGTTGAATCTAGCGTTGAAATATTTAATGGGCTCCTTGGGTTCTGTCTTCAAATTTGAGAGATCGTTGATTAAAGTAGCTATTGATCTGTCATCTCCAAATTTAGTTAAAAAATGATCTGCAAAAATGGCCCAACTTGTTATGGATCCTGAAGGTAATGAAAAGTACTAGGATCTTGTTGCCCCTTGAAGAGTATAAGGGAATAGTCTGACTACAACATCTTCTTCTACAACTCCATTCAAATTTACAGCCAGCATAAAGTTATTGATGTGTTCTTCAGCTTGAATGTTAAGCTCGGGACTGAACTTTGGAAGCCATTTTCCAGGATTGTTAGGTAAATCATGTAAATGTGCAGGCATGTTGACGGCCCCTGGAGTAGCCCATGGTCTAGCCATTATTGTAACAACTATTGGAGAAGTAGTAGAGACTGGTGGTGTCGGAACAGAAGTTGTTGGAATAGATGATGTTGAGGTTGATGATGATTGAGTAGATGATGATTGAGCAGATGATGTGGAAACAACTGCACTTTGTTGAGTTGGGGTTTCGGAAACAGGTGATTGAATATGATATGAAGAACTTATATCACTTTCTGATTCTGATTGAGTTCTTCTTGTCTTCACTCTACTAGGTAAAGGGAATTCTTTCAGAGAAATACCAAGTTTTTCACTTTGAAGCCTAGTAAGAGGTTTTGAAGGAACAAATTTTGAGCTTACACTACCTTCAGATATTTCAGACCCTTCTAGAGATAATGAGAATCCTTTCAATTTATGAATTAAATCTTGTACTTCAGGAGACTCAGGACTTTGATTGTCTGATTGTTTTGAGATTTTGGTAGTGGGTGTCTGAATATTCTTCTCAATTTCTTCTATAGGATTTTTTAATTCAGAATAAATTGAAGAAGTTAATGAGGGTGTTTTTCTCTCAGAATGGCTTGTGGGTAAATATTTACTTTCCATTCATAGCTCAGGCCCTCCTTCTAGCGCCAAAAATGTTGAAGCCTAGAAAATCTCTGCTTCAAACATTGGGGAAAACCACCCGGTCGGGACCTTAGGAAAGCTCCTTATTAGTTTGGTATGGTGGCTCCGACTGCATTGAAAGGACCCGTTTCCTTATAACTAATGGGTTGGTGATGGGTTGATTTGGATGAGTGAAAATGATACTAAATAACTAAAATGAAACTATCTAATTTAATCTAAATACTAATAAAGAAATTCTAAAGTTAACTCGGGTATCACATGTGAATACAAATTAAAATTATTCCAATTTAACAATAACCATAAAAATGTATTAAAGTTTAATTGAAATTGTGCAGTAACAAATAAAGATAACTCTGTTTGAGAAATTAAACAGAGTTATATTAGCATATTGTATTCATCATTGTATATCATCTATATATACTTATGAAAGATAACATTTCAATTATACTAAAAAATGATATATTAAAGAAATGTTGTGAAAACCAAATATATATATAAATGATAGCAAATTTTAAAGTGAATATCATATGACAAAAGAAATCAACAGTGAATAGATAAAAATACCTTATCCATATTGAAAGCTTTCAAATGAAATCTAATACTCAAATCCAGTAATTCCGATGCAAAATCAAATCCAAGGTACAGAAATGCAACACTTTAGAGATAATTCCCCATAAAATCACCAGATGTGATCCTTTATAGAATATAAGAGGCAGTGGAGTACAGAAATGTAATCTCCAAGTAAAAAATATTACAAGTCCGGACCTCTTCTCCAATGCATGAGAAGGGTTTAAATATGAAATTACATGAAAACATAATCCTACTACTACTGCTACAATCTATCAAATTAAAAACAGAAATACTATCTTAAAATGGAACTGATTCATTGCTTTTCCTTCTCGCTCGATGTAGCCAGGTGGCAAATTTTCAACATTTCCTGTACTTCTGATGGATGACTCATCTTGGAATGTAACTGTCCAGCGTATGTGGCATCGACGAATTCTGGAATCAAATAATCAACAGCATTTCATAGGCATTTAAAAGCTGATTGTTGATTGAGTGGCTTAATCGGATAGGTCCACATATTATCCCAAGATATTGTTTGAAGCTTATTGATCTGTTAATTTTTATTCATCATTTCTTCTTTCGATCTGCGATCAGTTTCTTTGACTTTGAGAAAACTGCCTGGAACACAATCTGAAATGAGATTACATGCATACAAGCTGTCATTGATAAATTGTGTTATATCACCCATCATACTTCTAGCTCTTGATATAGCTCTCTCGGCTTTCATCAACTGGTGCTCCCACTCTGTAAACAGAATTTCCTTATGTCATTCTTCTATCCGAGGTATATTAGCTTCTTTTCCCTTCTCTGTATCTTGCCAAATAAGAAATTCAGAAATATTTTCATCGGCATCATCAATCTCTTGCCTGAGAGTAACTATGTCCTGTATCGAAGATGATGTGATATCAATAAATGACTCTGTCTGAGTTAATTTTGTACAAAAATTATTTAACTGCTGAGACAACAGTTTATTGGCTTCAAGAGCTTATGTTTTGAATTCATTTAATTTGGGAAAATCCTTGAATTTATCTAAAGCTGCTTGAAATTCTTTTTCTTGTACAATCTTTGTATTTTTCTCATCTTGCAACAAACTTTGTAACTTTGAAATTTCTTGATTCATCAGTTGCTGTTTGTTTAGAGCTTGTTCATCAACTTTCTTATTTTCTGTGGCCAGCTGTTCTTCTAGCTCTTTAATTCTAAGCTCTTGATTTTGAAATTGCCATTCAAATTGAGCAATCTTCTGCTGATTTTCATTAGCTTGTTCTTCAAGTAAAGCTAGATGTAGATCTTTCTGAGTCATCAACTGAGAAACTTCTACAGCTTTATCTATTGTCGCAGCATTGTATGCTCCTGCATATTGGGCTAACTTAGTGAGATCCTCAGATGGATTCACTTCGGCATTCTTATAAAAAATACTCATGAATTCTTCCTGTGAAGCAAAAATTGTGTCCTGATCCACTTTCCTTCTTTTTCTCTGTTTTTTAACAACATCCTTATGTTTAGGGCTGTAGAATACATCCATAGGAGGGATCTCCTCAATTTTCAACACAATTTGTCCTGTAGGATGTTCAGGAATGATTTCAACATCCTGATCTTCTGGATTTTTCTCTTCAGGATTATCCTGCAGTCCTAATTGATGAGAAAATTGATTATATTGTTTCAACAATTGTGAGGAAACATTAGGATCAACAGAGTCTACTATTTTCTCAGTAGTTTTGTTTCCTCCAAGTTGTGTATCTGATTTCTTTGTATTTTTTTCCTGTTCATTGGTTTTGCTGCCTGATCCTTCTTTTTGATTATGCACATTAGTATCAGTACTTGTGCATTCTTTCCCTGTTTGAGCTGTGGACTGCTGATCAGTATTTACATCGGATTTGCCATCAGTGCTCACCTTTTCAGCATGTATAACAGGATCATTTCCTATTACTTCCTTTTGTATCTGTGCAATGGACTGGTCAGTAGCTGATTGTGTAGTGACCTTACTGGTAGATGTTTCTCCTGCTGTTTTTCCAGATGTATCCTCTGCTTCTGACCCTTGTATAGGAACTCTCAATTGGTCTAGAGGAACTTTCAACAATCTTTGACTTCTAAATAGCATAAATTTATTCATTTCTTCTTTCTGGAATTTGGACTTGGCCAAATTATAAACTTGAGAAAAGTCATTTAATGAAACAAACAAATCATCAAATTCATCCGGTTCATGCTCGAACCGAGCAATCGAAACTGAAGAAGTAACATTAAAAGCTATTTTTTGTGGATCATACTGTCTCCCCGAGATTGTTGCCAATTTAAAACCCTTTATTTTGGCGACTTCCTTTTCTGCATGCTTGAAGTCATTCAAAGTAAAATGTCCACAATTGAATGGAAACGAAGGCCACATTCTTTTCTTACTATTGCTCAAAGATCTGGACATTCCTTCAACTGTCAATTGATAGGAGATTTCCTGAGCTAGAAGTTTATCTGGAACAAAAAGAGGGAGAACATGGGGTTCCACAATACTCCCGAAAATCCTGACATAAGTGAATTTTTCCTCTCCAAACCAATCTCCTATTGAGGATAAGTCAGTTTTAGCTTTGTCGGAGAATCTAGGGGGAAAGCGATTGAAAATGGTTTGAAAAACTGGAATAAGGAAACCATAACATATTCTATATACATGATCTTTGAAATGAACTTTCCAAAGGATTTTATGATATATATGAATCAGAGTGGGATCTTTGGTAGTCCATTTCCGGCCTAACAAGGGAAACTCATAATTAAAACAAAGAGCGTCTAGAACATAAGCACAAAAGAAAAAGGGAGTGGTATTTCCAGTGATTTTATCTCGTCTGTATTCGAGAATCCTATTAGCTATCCTATCAGAAAGAATAACATCCCAGTCCATAATTTCGGAATTGACAGCAGCTAGGATTAAAGGAACCATTTGTATAGAAAACCTAGCAGAATTGTTATTTCCAAATAATCTACACATCATGGCATCGGCATAGCAATATGGGGGTGAAAGAGAATCTACTTAATACATACCAGATGATTCATTTTTGTGCTTTTCAGGATTTTTTCTCCATTCTTTGATAGGTTCAAATTTAACTTTATAACTGTCAGCAAACTCTTTGAAAAATTCTTTGTTATAGACTTTCTGCGGATCAGGGAGATGATACATTGCTTTGAGGTCTTCTGCTTTGAATGATCCAAAAGATGTTCCAGAAGCTGAAATAAAAATTCTGTCCTTAATTTCTACACTATCGATGACCCATCGAATCACATCATAATAAGGAATGATGTTTGCTCTGGCTGCAATTCGATTTAGGAATGAATTCGCAAGTGTTCTTTCAGTAATCTCAGAGTCGGAATCTGAGTTATCTTCATCCGGAACTGATACCTTTGCTATTGTGACTTTAGGGTTTTCAGTCTCCAATAGATTATAAACTCCTTCCCATGTCATTCTTCCGAGCCCTTGACATGATGTATCTGTAACTAACTTCAGCTTTACTGGTTTTTCCTTCTAGATTGTAGGACTCTCAAAAAACTTAGCGGCAACAACAGTCTTCATTCTCCTTGTTCTCTTCGACATTTCTGTGTCTGATATTGTTTCCCTCGGTCTGCGAATGAAAGGATTTGGCATTCTTTGATTCTACAAAGCAATAAGCTCTCAGTCGTGATAAACAAGCAATTGAAAAGAACGATTATAAAAATTATGGGTTCATGATTCATTATTTATTGAATCCGTGTAACACTTAAATATTGTGTTTGGGTCACACTCACGTATTCAAAACAGAATCGTAAACCAATAATCATTTGATTTTCTATTCAATGTTAATCGTACTATTGGAGTTTTAGCGTTTGTGAAAATAATATTAAATTACCTATTATGAACTCTTCCGATGTGACAAGTCTATAGTATATGAATATCAATCACATCGGAAGAATTCAAATGGTGTATAAATATCACAATAAATATTTCTCCGATTTCCGATTATGTTAACCGAACTTCTCCGATTTCTGATTGCGATGATGGTATATCGCATCAGGGAGCTTCAATCGAAAAGAATGATTAATGAATTTTCTCCGATTTCCGATTATGATATGGTGGGGTCTACCATATAGAGATTCTTCTCATTTAAGTGAAAAAAAATGTTTATTTCCTTTTGAAAAGTGTTTTATAATAAAGCGCATCGCATCGGGGAATTTTCGATTGACCAAAAAGGAATTTATTAAAAGTGCCCCGATTACGCGATTGCGATTGATCGCATCGCATCGGAGATATGTGAATGAATAACTTAAATCCTTTGTGATTGGATATTTACAATTGGACTGATCGCATCAGAGATTTTGAACATGTATGTAAAAATTCTCTCAAAGATTTTTACAATTTCCGATTTCTGATTACTGTTCATAGGACTTTTGCAATTGATTTATTTTCTATAATAAAGTCTTTTATATTTGATCACATCGGAAGTTTTTGAATGTTGTATTTGTTTGTACACACTTGGTAACAAAGATATGCAATGAGTCATTCAAAACAATGAATCTTTATTTCTAAGTCTTTTATTCCTATATTAAAAGAAGAAAAAAGGGACCCTATTTCTAAATGAATTTTATTCTGAAATTTCGGAAAAAGGGAGGGTTGTTGTACAGTACAACAGGTCCTTGAGGCGAGCAACTTCTTCATTCTTGTTATTTGTGATTTTGTCAATTTCCTTTTGCATATTTTGGATCACCTTTTTACTTTCTTGAGAAATTACTTTTGAAATTTCTTGAATGTCTTCAGGTGTCACTGAATTTGGTTTTAAGTTGACGTCTTGTAGTGTCATTTTCCTCTTTTTGTAGGAGAATTTAAAAAAATTATTTTTTGTATTAAGGACGAATGACCCCAGTGACTACATCCAGAGCGAACCCGGAATTATATCACTATTGTTACAAAATAAGGCTTTAACGATAAATTGCGAGACAAGGAATACTCCCCAATACTTAGGTGTAGATTCCTTATGTCTTACTATTTTTAATTTGCGTTAATTGAATTTTCTTCGATTATATTTGATTCAAGGATCACTAATTGGTTAGCACATTTAGTACTAACATAATTATCCTTTTGATTAAGATCGATAGATATGAGAACTTCCTTTCTCGCAAGTGACCCTTTGATTCTAATTAGCGTACAGAAAAAACAGACTATAATTTTCAGGGAATCTTCCTTCTTTCCTTTCCAAATTAGATTCAATTTCCTTTTCATCAATTATTGATTCCATTTTTTCTGTTGAATTGAGTTTTTAGGGTTTTTAAGGCAACCCTTCCTAACTTTCTCTTCTTCTTTTTAATGAAGTTATTATTCCTTCAATTTTTTTTTAAAATAATTTTAATTAATTAAATATATATATATATATATATATAGATAACAATAATTTTTGTTTATAATTTTTTTTTTTGACTTGTATGCTAATCGATTATATATATTTTATTTACTAATCAATTTTTTTCTTACCTTTAATTCTTTGTGTAGTTTCGGAAATAACCTTAACTTAACTTTAGATTAATATTTATTGGAACATCGTCTATTTTTTTCTTTTTGTTTTTATTCAAGACCCTTATGGTGTGATGGCCACCAATCTAGAATTTTTTTTGACGTTGCAGTGGATAGAGGCTTTGTATGACGTTGGAGTTGATGGAAGTCGTAGCGTTGAAGATTTAGGAAGAAGACGACGACGAATTTGGGTGGTGGTGGATAGCGGAATCGGTTTAAATAGTGGCACAAAATAGATGGAAGATTGAGAAGGAGATCGGTTGGCAATGGACGCGGAATGGTAGCGATGGTGCAGTGGCGTTGTCGTGCTATCAGTTTAGTTTGACTCGTGATTTCAATTTATACAGGAACATGCTTTTATGCTTAAGGGTCTATGTATGTATATCACAGAGAGAAATAACAGTAGGCCACAAATTTGTAAGTGGGGTTTAAAACTTTGCAATTGATATTTCCACGAATATTGTCTAGGTCATCAAAATAGTAGAGAAGTACAAACAAAAAATGTGGATAGTTTTGTCAAGACAGACGATGTTCAGATTTTTCAGACCATTTTTTCTCCAAATATTCCCTGCTTTATCTGCCTTCTATGTGCTCTGCGTCTTATTATTTCCTTGACTTTGGCTCTCATCTACCTTCTCTTTCGTCTTTCTAGTTGGGATGAGCGTTGACAGTGCCGATGTGGACAACTATGGGTTCTTGACGAGCGGAAATAGGTTCGTGACGGGTGGCTGACATTTATGCAGATGGGGATCCAGCTACATACGGGGATGGTGATAATGAGGTTGATGTGAGGTAGGTGGTGATCGTGGCGGGGAGCTGTGCAGCCTACGGGAATTTTATTTTTTAAATAATAATATTTTTATTTTTTTATTTTTTATTTTTTATTTTTTAATACATTTTTATATATATGTGCTTTTTTCCACTTCGTTCTTCTTCCTTTTTTTCTAATTAAAATCACTTTCCCTTTATTTTATGATTTGACTTTTTCGAATTTTTGTTTTTCTTTTTAACGTCCCTTTTTTTCTTTTAACTTATTTCTTCTTCTTTTAATAAAAAATGAATATATGGCCAACAGCCTCTGATGAACTCAGTAGAAACGGAGAAACTCCCAAGGCTTAGAGAAACACTTCGACGATAACAATGTTAACGAATTTTAATGGACAAGGTCCCAGATCGAGGAGCGTAGCTCTGTGTAGCAATGAGCAGCCAGGAGATCGAACTGCTATGATACAAAATGAAGGGAACAAAGTTCCTTCTCAAGCTTAAGTACTCCAGAAAACTTGGACTATAAAGATATCCATGAGGATAAAAATATTATATTATAAAAGATATAAGATAGATGATTGAATGTTACAAATGAGTCCTGCTTACATACCTACGCAGGTGCCTCTTCACAAAAGATCATGTCTTATCAGACATGGCCTTTCAGCCTAATTACTAATTAAATAATTAATCACTATTTAAATTATTTTATTCATTACATGATGGTTTATGTGAAATATATCACATTACCCCAATACACCCAAACTCCTTGATGCCATATGACGCCAATTCCATGCCAGGTTCCATCAACCAACATAGCCTTTGAAATAGATTGTGTCATATGATGACCAAACTATTTCAAGAGTAGCCAATGTAGCCTTGCCTCCTGCTGCCCGGTGTCATAGATCTGCAAGTGGCTTTCCAGCCTCTTTTTCATCAACATCACCCATCCAACCAATGGTCAGTGTCTATCAGCATGCCCAAAATTGGCATCCTTCCAATGAAGAATACCATCCTCCCAAATCATATTTCTATCTTTTCATTTGATGGGATATTGAAATGAAATCTCCTGAAGATATCCAAATGAAGACCACTCATCAATGACCACGTTGACCCCATAAATATCCAAATAAGATGTAGGAAAATACTTCTCATCAAAATGTGAAGTGCTCATCAACAAGTATGCATCATAATAATGGAAGATTTCATCTGACATAAGATGCCCTCCATCATCCATCTGCCTATCCTCTACTATACATGTAGAAAGGTCATTGGAATACTCCAATAATGGTTGGGCCCCCAACTCATAACTATTTCTGAATGACAGCACTGGTGATCTCCATGATGGCGCATGTGCTATCTAAAGATCATGCTCAATGCTAAACATATGGTTCTGCATTGCTTTGCTCGGGACAATGTTCATCCCAACCTCCAAAATTCTACACTCCAAACCCAAGGGTTGTGTGCAGCTTAAAAATGATATATAGGATGATTGTATATCTCCTCCTTGAACATATCAAGGGTCCTTAGCGCAGTGATAGTCTACTGCTACAATTCAGTAATGTGCTTTGACCCTAGCTCATGCAATGGTATATTCCCACAATCCTCTACATGATGTGCTAAAATAACAAAAAGTGGAAACATATGCATACCTTGGTGAGGCTTCTTGTACTTCTACAAGGGTTCCTTCCTCCAGTGTGATGGCCTCCCCAACTACTGATGATTATGTTTGCTCCTTTATGGGTGCATCAACGCTGGTACAAGTCTCCTCCTCGTCATGCATCTCGAGAATAGTGCATAGGACTCTAAATGTCAAGAGATCAATACCACTTTGTAAAGGTGCAAATATTTTTTCTCTTGATGCAAGTGCTCCTGCAGCAAGTGGTGGTGAATGCCTCTTCTCCTCTGGTTTCTTCTTCTCAAACTTCTTGATCAACCTTTGAGTAAAATCTGCATATGCAGTCACTCTTGCATCACTCAAATGGCTGAACCACCAAATGTTTTCTTCACCCTCAAGGTGCAGCACTACAATATCAACAACCTCTCTCTCTACTACTGTATGTAGCAGGAAAAAAACATCCAACCTGATTCCCCAATCTCTTGTTGTGCATGTGGGTGACCCATCAAATGTAGGCAATAGAATTCTATTGCTGCAAGGTGTTCTTTATTCTTTGAGCTGAATGAATTGTGGAAGAGTTAGATTCTCCTTGAAATCTCTAGGTTAAGACTTATATTCTGCAAGATATTAAGTTAGAATCTCATTATCTAAGTATCCTCCATCTTCATGCCTCTTGTCTTATTTTTCAAAAGGTAAAAGCATAGCATGTTTCTTTGGGGCTCTATGCAAAACCATATCTCCTTTTTTATGAGAGTAAGTACATGGACCTTCCTAATCTTGAAACCCTAGAGTGGTTTCACTTCTTTTCTCCATTTTTCTTTGCTTAACCTCCTTGGTGGGGTCCCCCTTAGATCTTAAAAGAGATGAGAAAAAACTCATTCTTTCCATCATTCTGATATTTGTATCCTTCTTCTTATTCTCCTGATAGCATAATGGCTAAGATCCATAGGCTGAGGCAAGATTATGCTCTGATACCACTGTAATATTCCCAAATGGGGAAGTAGCGACACATGAACACAATAATGGAAATAAAAATGAATAAATCAACACACCATAATATGAGACAAATGTACAACCATATTATTAAACATATTAGAAAATAATAGAAAAAATATCTTCAGGATCTGGTCACTCAAGCAATACAAAACAAGCCTCCTCTAGGAAAATACATCATTGCATGTAAAAATTCTTCCATACAAGTGCCATGAGCCATGACAACGTAGTTTTAGGGACTAACTGCTATAGAAATGATGTATCAATAAGTATATGTTGTTATATAGCTCAAACAATGCCGGGAATAGAGATATAATCTCCCAACTACATTTCCAAGATAACCCAGAAAGGGTTTCCTGAAATACACAAAAATGTAGAAATACAAATATGGCCCTAGGGCTGAATAATATCTACAATTAGATAGATGATAGGAGGTTTCTGATCTGATCTATAAATATATGAAATATCCTCCTATAGATTCTCCAAATGAGAGGCTGATCCCCTCACTGAAAATCCATCTCCCCCAACTAGGGCTCCAAACTCTTCACTGCAACTGCACCCAGAAATAATGCAGTTCCTTCATAAAAATATGTTGTAACTGATAGAAGCACCTTAGCCTGATGTTGGATGTTGAAATAAAGCTCATGGGTTCTCCTTGCTAGTCTCCCAATGGAAAGAAACCTTACTCCAACTAAAAATAAGTAAGGAAGTGACCCAAATCAACTCTCCACTACTGCACCCTGCAACACAACACAATATTCTGTAGAAAATGCACTGTGCAAAAAATATGAAACTTGGCTTGATGCTGAATAGTGGAAAAGGTAGTGAAATAATTTCCCAAGAGGACTCTCAAGGAAAGAGGTGAGATTCCTGACCGGGAACACTCTGTGTTGAACAACACTACAATCTTAGCTAAACATCGGAAGAGAGAAACAAGTCTAAACAGACATATCAAAATAATAATCAAAACAAGACCCCATATGGCTTCCATCCTCTTCCTTATATAAGTTATGAGCTTCTTGACCCTTGGCCCCACTCAATTAGGTCACCACCTCCATGCATTCAATCTCCATACAAAACTGCACTGTCCCACCATAAATGCCACTCCTCCATAATAGCGTTGTTTGATTTGGTCAAAGTTGACCCAATCTTCATGCTCCAGCCCCTTTTTACACCTAAAGTTATTCAATTGAGCTTTTATATGACCTCCAATCACAATAGTATTGTCTTTTATTCCTACTAAGGATATTTACGGGTTTCCATACCCTCTTATTCCTCTATCCATGAGAAAAATAAAAATTTAATATTCCAATTAGCATGTGTGCTAGTTTAGGAATATTACATTATGCCATAAACCATGGACCACTATGCACTCTAAAATTTTCAAATGGTATTGAATCCTTTCAAATATGACACCGAGCTTGAAATCCATTGGAGAGAAACATCATCTATATGATTAAATTATAGAAATTTAACCAAATAAATTAGACTAACTGTAAAAGTAAAACATGAACCTTTACTTAATTATTAGTCACTATCCAAAACTCTATCTCATCCACCATAATATTCCCTACACATATCACTCCTTTCATATCTTATCCACCATACCATATGCCACACATACCACCCCTTGGATAGAACTCAAGTCATAAACACAAAAATGCATCAAAGATATGAACTAAAAAAAATGATTAAAAGGTTCAAAAGAAAAATTGTTTATTATGTCTTTTACAAAGGATCAGTTCACCGACAGAGTGGAGTTGAAATTAACAAGTTCAGTTATTTCGTGCTAAATATGGATCAATGAAAACAATAATTTTCTTTCTGCTCTTGCTTACGAGCACGAGGTCAAAAGGTGGCACCAATACAAAAGAACCCTTCAATTTGAAAGATATATTGCAGTGTGCAGAGCCATAATTTTGGTGATTTTAAGATAATACATAGATTATGTTTAACTTTAACACCTTATTTAGCATTTTCACCTGTTTGGTTAATACTGACCAGATGGAAGAGGATTATATGGACTCGGGATATTTCATTTTGGGTATTCATTAAGTTTCACGCTTTGAAATGTTTATATTGTGAAGTTCATTAAAACTTGAAATAATATAGTTTGTGTTTTTAAAATTTATTTTAACATTTTTTTAGTTTATTTTGATATAACTTTATGTTTTTAAAGATTTCATATTTAATAGAGTTAAAAGTTGAAAATATGTTATGGAAATCGAAAAAACATGGCTGATCTGAAACCTAGTATCTTATAAATTAAAAAGCAAAATATTAATTTGAAAATAATTTCTTTGTCGATTAAAAATTGGAAATTCATAAATTTATAAATTATATAATAAAAATATTATACATAATTTCAAGTCTTATTATTAAGTTTAATTCTATTGTGGCTCTATTTATTATTGGGCACCAGGAAGGCTAAGAATTGTTTTTGGTGTGAATTGTTTTCCTGTGAAAATTAGAAAAAGTGCTGAAAATGATTTTCTCTTGCAGCGTTGAGAAAAATGATTGCATTTGGATCTGTGGATTTGATGGGGCATTGTGAATGGGTTTAGAAGGATGGGCTGTACTTGGCCAATGAGAGTACAAATTTTCATCGTTTAAACATAACAATTGGTTTTGGACCCTTCAAATTTCATTTATTGGAGATCCCAAAAGTTACATGCACTAGGAGTTATCCGAGAACTAATGGAACAATGTAATTCTTGCACAGGAGATCCACGTTAAGGGGCACTACATGTGGCCTTGAGTAGGAAGCTTTTGCATAATATAACCTTTAGAAATATGGGAATTTATAAGTCCAAAGATCTGTATATTACACAATAATTGTTTGAGGTTTGATGTGTTACCATTAATGTGATTTAATGCATAGGGTGAGTTGTTATAAACCTAGAAATTTTTTGTTCTGCATTCATTATGCAAAGTACTTGTGGATAATTTTGCATAATATAACCCAAGAATTACTGGATGTTGTAATTCCAGAGAACTTTGTATCACACAATAATTGTATCAAGTGGATGTGTTACCCATTACTGTGATTTAATGATCAGGGTGAACTGTTCTGCTTGAATAACTACGCGATTTTGTTGTACTTTCTTATTAAACTTAAAGTTAGTTGACCAACTTCTAAATCAAGTGGGGCATTGTTTGGATTTAAAGTTACCTGAGCGACATCTGATTCAACTGAGACATCTTTTGGATTGAAAATTAACCATCTAACATAATTTCCCCTTTACTAATATTATTGTAGTTAAACACCCATTTGAAACAAAAGTTGGTCATCTTCCCAGCATAATAATGTATTGTGTTACTTATTGTAATGTTTATATGTTTCAATTAATTGGTTTATTTAGATTTATTTTATGTTCAATAGGGTTGTTACATGTTCAAAACATGAACCAAATTAAAGTTGTTGCTTGAAATTAACATCAAATTAAAAATTACAATTATTGATACTTTTAGGATCAGGTATAGCAAAAGTTACAAAATATAATACTCAGAAGATAAAATATACAAACTATGGTCGAAATTTTGTGAAATCAAAATACCTTCCATAATAGGAGTACCAATGCAAACCTAAACAAACACCAACTTCCATTCTTTGCCGATCAGTAGTAACTGACTCTAATCTACTGGCTTTCTTTCTTTCTCACAAAACTGAATTCCGTTCTATTTACAGTTACAATCTTAGTAATATAACGTCTCAAAAATTGTGAGAAGCTTGATGAACCTGAGAACTGATGTAGCAAATCGTTTATTTCCAGATAGTGACAGAAGGCAGGGTTCCCACTATTGAGAAGCCTCATTAGGTTTTCAAAGAAGTCGACATTACAGGCTACTCTTATGCCACCATTCTCTGGATAACAAAACTCTCGAGAAGATAATTCAAGGAGCTCCTAGAACAAGGGGTGCTTCAAGTAATGTATATCGATGATAAAATGGTGACCCTCACTCCCAACATAAACCGGTAAGCACCCTCAAGGAATGCTGGACCTCGTGGATTTTCTTTATCCGCAACATATGTCATAAACTGAGAGGTGACATTCTTCGCCATAGGTCGCTTCTTTTATTTTCTGATTTCTTCAACTGCTTTGGAACCCTAATCATGATGTTGATGGGCGAGTAACATATGATGATTGCATTGGGGCATAAAAGTACTTCTTTCCATGAAGTAGACAAAAAAGAAGATAGTCATTTGAAGAGTAGCAACCCCTGCATACGTTTATATAGGGTGTGATTTTAAGTCAAGAAGAGGACGTTCTTAGCCGGCCATAATTAAGTGAATCAATGCGAGAATATCCATTGTTTTTTAAATTAATTCCAACTAAGCAAAATGGGAGGAAAAAATTTAATTGGTGATGTGAATTTGCAAAGGACAGGAGCAACTGAAAACTAGTTTCATTTTACACTCCACCTTGCATTGAATCTCTGCCTTGAATTTCTGCAAATCCAATTATTTTTTGTTGTTTATAAGGCAATAGCCCTATTTTTGACTTGAAATCCGTGGTTTGACCATGCAACCTCGCGTTCTTATCCTCCACACCTACCCGACATTTTTTTTACACTTGAATGCCCCCACGTCACTTCACGTGGAGGCCACTGATACACGTCACCATCCCGCAACCTATCAACGCACTACTGCACTCCTCTGAAGCCTCGTCACCACACTCCATAACCCGCGCGATAACCTTCGGACCCATCACTCCACGTCAAATACCCGCAGCGAATCAGATGCATATCGCATAGATTGGTGGTGATGTCATCAGCTCCCCAAAACGTTCCGATAAAGTCTGTCCCACCACCGCCAGCACGTCAAGCCTCAACCAATGAGATCGTTATCGCATTGGTTTGATGTCTAGTCAGCAAGGCCTCGAATGGATGATATGAATTCATTAAAATGTTTTTCATTTTAATTTTTGAAGTCTGCAAAATGTAATTGTCATAAGGTTTTAGACCTTGGTTAAAGTTCTATTTGTTTTTTATGTGCCGTGATACATTTAGTTTTAGAACTTAGGTTGGTTATATATATATATATATATATATATATATATATATATATATATATATATATATATATATATATATATTATCAACATGAAATGTTGATAATATACATATATGTAATAGTCTGTTATGTAAGAAATATGTCGAGAGCAGCTATGTAAGAAAATATATAAGCGAGAAATGAAATGACTGTGTGTTAGACAGTGTGCAGAGAGTAAGAAAAGGGTGAAGTTGTGTGGATAGCAATGAGTCCAGAAGAAAATGAGAAACACAAAGGAGGAGAAATTTTTATTTAATCCAGAACAACAGTTTTGAGGAAAAAATATTTTGTAATAGTTTATGGTTTGAATGAAAAGGAGTTTTATTTCATCTCTTGGTGTGCACATTGTTTCATTGACTTATCTGTGTTAGAAGAGGAACTTTTATTTCCTCTCAGTGGTTCCAAAATAACCAGAAATTCCAACGTAGTATCGGAGCTAGTCCAGGCTCTTAGCATTTGCTAAAGAAGCTAAAGGAGGAAGAAGGAGTTTATTGAAGCTTCTGACCAGCAGTGTGAAAGATCAATGAAGCCAGGTATTTATCGATGCAGAGTTTTGTGTTTTCTTTAAAGAATACAGTCCAGATAACTGTAAGAAGGATTATCAATTTATCTCTTAGTAGTGAGAAGGTTAATAAACAAAGTTAAGTTTTTAGCATAGTTCAGTAAGGCTAGCAATGGCAGGAGTCAGCACAAGCACGCGTATGGGAAACAGTCAACTCCCATAGTTTAATGGGAAGAACTGTGAATATTGAGGAATGACAATGACACCCATTTTTGCCTCTCAAGATTTGTGGGAGCTAGTAGAATATGGTCTAGAAGAACCAACATATGAACAAGCATTTAATGCCTTAACACAGGCAAAGAAATATTTTCTGAAGAGTAATTGGAAGAAGGAATTAAAATCCCTCTTCTATCTCTATCAGCTAGTGCATGAAAGCATATTTCCAAGAATTGCAGCAGGAAAGAAGTCCAAGAATTCATGGGATACCCTCCAGAAAATCTACCAAGGAATGGGGAATGTAAATACAACAAAGTTTCAATTAATGAGAAGATATTTTGAAGTCATTTGCATGAAAGAGTCTGATACAATAAGCTCATTCTTCAGATTGTTGATTGGGTTGGTTACCTAAATGAGATCTCATGGAGATACCATAGAAGAAAGAAGAATAGTGGAGAAAGTATTGAGGAGCTTACCCTCAAGATTTGTTGTAATAGTAACAACCATTGAAGAGACAAAGGATCTCTCAATGTTTACCGTTGATAAGCTTCATGCATCATTGATCACACATGAACAAACACTGATCAGAACAACAAACTCATCTTTGGAACATGCCTTCGAGACCCAAATGTCCTTTGGAAGAAGAATAGTTCAAAGGATATCAAACTACAGTGGAAAAGAAAGAGGCAGAAGCCAAAACAGAGGAAGAAGCAACCGCGCAAATACCAGTGGGAAGGGAAAAAAACCATATTCAAAATCAAAGCCAAGGCATCAACCAACAAGGTGGAAAAAATCAAACACATTGATAAAGGTATGATAAATCCCAAGTCCAATGTAATTACTGTAAGAAGTATGGGCACTATGCCAATAAATGAAGGAAGAAACATAGTGACATGGGTAGAAGACCTAGTGCTAATTTTACTAAAGAGAATCTCGGCCAAGAGAATTTGTTTTTAACATGTAATATGGCTGAAGAGAAGAATGAAGATATATGGTTTCTAGATTTATGATATAGCAACCATATGACTAGAAACATTTCTATCTTTTCCATGTTGGATGAAAATGTGAAGTCTCAAGTAACATTGGGGATAGAGAGTAAGGTCTTTGTCATGGGAAAAGGCAGAGTAAGTGTGTTGACAAAGGAAGGAAAAATGAGATCCATATCATATGTTTATTATGTGCCTGTTATGAAGTGTGACCTTTTGAGCATTGGACAACTCATTCAGAAAGGCTACAATGTATTCTTTGAGGATGTTGTATGTACCATCATGGACATACCACCAAGCAAAAAAAGGATTCCAAAAATGAAGATGACAAGAAACATAATGTTTCCTCTCAAGATGATAGCAGATTTGAAGAAAGGATCTACAATGGCAGCAGTGACATAAGAGACATTCCAAAGAGAAGAAAAGTATGAAAACTAGTTATGGCACTTGAGATTTGGACATCTCAATTTTGGAGGTCTAAATTTGTTGCATAGGAAAGGAATGGTAAAGGGATTACCATTGATTGAAAAGCCAAATAGACTATGTGAAGGCTTCATATTGGGAAAACAACACAGAGAAAGCTTTCCATCAGGAAAGAGCATAAGGGCAAAGGCACCCTTCGAAATAGTTTATTCTGATTTGTGTGGACCAATGAAAACACTATCATTAGTAGGCAACCACTATATGTTTACCTTTATTGATGATTACACAAGAAAAACATGGGTTTATTTCTTGAATTTCAAGAGTAAAGTGTTTGAGAAATTCTACCACTTTAAATCTCTTATTGAGAATCAAAGTGGGCAGCATATTAAATTCTTAGGAACAGATAGAGGAGGAGAATATATATATCTAAATAATTTCTACATTTTTGCAAAGAAAATGGGATTCACAAGCAATTTACAGCAATGTATACACCACAACAAAATGGAGTTACTGAAAGGAAAAATAGAATCATCATGGATATGGTAAGAAGAATGTTGAAGAAAAAACACTTTCCGAATGAATATTGGGTTGAATATGTACATAATGCAGCATATTTGCTGACTAGATGCTCAACAAAGAGTGTAATGAACAGATTTCCTGAAGAAGCATGGAGTGGCATAAAATAGTTGGTCACCCACATGAAAGCTTTTGGTTGTGTGGCTTTTGCATACATTCCAGATCAGCTAAGAAAGAAGTTAGATAGTAAGGGGAAGAAGTGCATATTTGTTGGATATAGTGAAGAATCCAAATCATATAGATTGTATAACCCATCTACCAAGAAGTTAATGATAAACAAATATGTGCAGTTTATTGAAGAAGAAGCTTGGGATGGAAGCATTGAGAAAATAGTGAATGTCAAAAGTTATTTGTCTCATGATGAAGAGAAGGAATAAATGGCTGAAAGACATCCCTCATTAGCAGCACCACCTCAACCAATACAAGGAAAACAAGGGACATCACAAGCAGGTATGAGAAAACCCTTGAGATGTGATGACAATGTTTCTCCAAGCACATCACAAGGAGCAGATTTGAGTGATTCTACAAGCACAAGTTTAGCAAGTGAAAGAGGAACCAGATTTAGAAGTCTTAATGAAATTTATGACCAAGAAGAATGTATGAACTCTTTATTTGCATTATATTTTCATGTAAAGGATCCTATTCATTTTGAGGAAGCAGTAAAACATAAGAAATGGATAGATACTATGAATGAAGAAATAAATGCCATAGAGAAGAATAAAACATGGGAATTGGTTGATCTCTCAAACAACAAAGAAGTGATTTGAGTGAAATGGGTTATAAGGCGAAAAGCAATGCTGAAGGTAAGATTGAAAGGCACAAGTCCAGAATTGTTGTCAAAGGCTACAAGCAACAACAAGGAAGAGACTATGAGGAAAATTTTGCACCGGTTTCAAGAATGGAAACAATAAGATTAGTGTTGTCCATAGCACCACAACACAAGTGGAAATTTTACCAAATGGATGTAAAATCAACATTCGTAAATGGAGTATTGATGAAAGAGGTTTATGTTGAAAAACCTTTGGGATATGAGAAAGAAGGCCAAGAGCACAAGCTATGTAGATTGAAGAAAGCTCTATATGGGCTAAAACAAGCAGCAAGGGCATGGTACAGTAGGATAGATGCCTATCTACTAGAAAAAGGGTTTGAGAAATGTGAAGGAGAACCCACATTATACATCAAATAAAATGATGGTAATATGCTCATTGTTGTTTTATATGTTGATGATGTGATATTCACAAGTAATGATACTTACCTCATTGAGATTTTTAAAACAGTCATGAAGGATGAATTTGAAATGACTGATATGGGATTGCTGAGATACTTCTTAGGAATAGAAGTAGAGAAAAATGAAAATAAAATTTTTATTTCTCAAGCAAAGTATGTTAAAGAAGTTTTGGAAAGATTTAACATGCAGGACTGCAAAGCAGCAATTACTCCTACAGTGATGGGATTGAAGTTGAGAAAAGATGACAGCAGCAAGGATTTTGATCCAAGTTTGTATAAGAGCATAGTTGGAAGCCTTATGTATTTCACTGCAACTAGGCCAAATATTATGTATGATGTCAGTTTAATTTCTAGATTTATGGAAAGGCCAAAGGAGCACTACAACGTAAAGGGGGGTTTTAAGACAATATTTAAGACAATTTTTGGGTAAATTGTCTTAATTTGAGACAAAAGAAAACTTGTGTATTGTCTTAAATATTGTCTTTAAGCGGGTGTTTCAAATTAAATCATCTTAAAATTAACTCGTCTTAAAATATTGTCTTTATAAAGACAATATTTAACACAATCATTTTTGTCTCTCTAGAGACAATTTCATTTTTGTCTCTCCAAAGACAATAGTTGCACTACAACATAAAGGGGTGTTTTAAGACAATTTATGGGTAAATTGTCTTAACTTGAGACAATTTCATTTTTGTCTCTCCAAAGACAATAGTTGGAATTAAATACATATTGTCTTTATGAAGACAATGTCTTTAATCTTATCTATTGTCACTGTAGAGACAATATAAAACAATGAATCTAGGAAAATATAAATCAATATAAAAAATTTAATTAAAATAAAATACACAATATCTTTGAATAATTCATGTTAGGGTACAGTGGAATCGAACCACCAACCTCCTGCATGGTAAGTGCTCTTCCAATGAGCTAACACCCTTTAAAGAATTATGTGAGGAGTTATGACAGTTCTTGAAATTGTATAATAGGCATTAATTTTTAAAAAATGTTCAACACATAATGGCATAATTGACACACTTATTGGTGTAAGGAAAGGCCTCATTGATGCAGAAGTAAACATCGTTTTTAAGAAAAAAATAATTAAAATTTGTGAAATAGTACAAGATCCGAATAACCTAAAAAGGATTTAAACCAACAAACGAGGATTAAAATTTTAATAAATATTTACACAAAACAAACATAAAAAATAAAAATAAAAAAACTTAATGACTATTCTCTGTACAAAATCATGTTAATTATCAATCCATGACCACATTGACTCATCATCTGGTATCCACGAAGATAATTTCCCAGAAATATGATACAATTTGATAAATGGGCATTTCCCTTCGAGTGCTCAAAACTAACACATGCAAATACCTCTAAGCACCCCATTGCCTAGTAGACTAGTAAGTTGTTGAGTTAAAATATGAGCACCAAAACTACGGGCACCAATAGCCTAAACAAATTGACACATTTAAATGGAAATTAACCAGCCAGAACTAAAAGACTCCAGATTCAGTTACAACAATTACATGAGATTGTGCTTCCAAACAAGCTTCAGCAAAACTCTTGTGCACAACCAATGACATATAGCTTAGTTTGGAGTGTCTTCAAAGAACCTTTCAGTGGTAAAAGGAGGTGGAGGCAAGCTTGCTACACATTTGAACTGTCATGGCAAACAATAAAACATATATAAACCTTTAATAAGAGTAACCAACTGTGTGCATGTAATTCTCGTATCTTTCAAAGGTTGGATTAAAAAAACCATTAAATTCCCAAACAAGATATATGAAAGCATACGATGTGTTGTTGATATTTTTCCCTTATTGCAACCAATGTACTAGCTTTTCAATTCATTTGTACATTATAGATTGCCATTACACAGTCCTTAAGTTGCAATGCCTTGTATCCTGTATAATGCGCCAAAGTTGGATTCTGTATAACACAAAATCTACAAATTTATGCCTGCACATAAAGCCACCACAAAACAGTGTAATAGTAAACTTCAGGGAGTAGACAATACCCATGGATGTGTTAGAAAATCAAGAGTCAATCGAGATAGAAATACAGTTGAAGCTGCTATAAAGGATGGTAGGTGTTGGAGAAAACTGCATTCCATGAGTGTCAACTCTGCTAAATAATTGGCTAAAAACTCCATATGCAAACTCAGGGCCTGCCAGAAAGTATTCCATTTTAATAAAAATAAGTAATGGTACAAAATATAAAAGAATTCAGATAAAAAATTAGGTGTATGTAGGTACTCTTGACATCTTCCTCTGTAGCCCTAGGACTCAATCTCAGAGTCTCATACTCCTCTTTCATCCCAGGGCAAGCAACAAAAGCCATCACAGTTACATTCCTCCTGCCTGCCGAATTTTTCTTCTCTCCATTTTTCTTTCTCAAGAATGAATTCCCCTAAGCACCCATAAGTATTCTAATAGTGGCAACCATGATCTCTAACAAAAAATGTTGATCCCCAATCTAAGCTTAATAACACAATCCGATATAAATGTACAGAATGGGTGTACCAAAATCCAGTAAAATACAAAGAGTAGAGATTATTGCAAATATGGGAAAGATAAGCAAAGCTAAATAATGAACCTAACCCTGGACTTCAAACAACCACTTAACACGCTGGCTTTGGATAAGGCTGGAGAACTATGTGTGCCAAGAACTAAAATGTGTATAAGGACGGAGAACTGTGTTGCTGATCCCCAATCCGAGCTTAATAACGCAATCCGATCTAAATGTACAGAATGGGTGTACCAAAATCTAGTAAAATACAAAGAGCAGAGATTATTGCAAGCGTGGGAAAGATAAGCAAAGCTAAATAATGAACCTAACCTCAGACTTCAAACAACCACTTAACACACTGGCTGTGGATAAGGCTGGAGAACTATGTGTGCCAAGAACTAAAATGTGGATAAGGCCAGAGAACAATGTACGCCAAGAATTAAAAGGATAAGCTTATGCACTATTCCCACCGAAAATGAAAAATGTTTTGACCAATGGAATGTAGCACCATTATTGAAAGCAGAATTATAATATGACCACCTTATCCAAACAAACATTTCTCCTCCCCACTCAACCTACTTTGTTGCAGGAATGTGGTGAGTATACAAATATGCAGGACTAGGATTATGGAGTGAGTATACAAGAGGATTTAGCTTTCTAAAAAATAATGTTCTTTATACATTATATAATTTTCAAATTTATAATGAAAAGAAGGTTGGACGCTATTGGGGTTTGGGCTCTGTTGTTTGAGCTTTGCTAATGAGCTGGAACTCTCTGCCCAATCTCTATTTGAAATAAAAAATCAACAGAACGGCCTACATGATCAAAGAATTAAAGAACTTACCTCATTTTTTGAGTTAGAAGTGATGGATAAGAGCCCGATTACACAACCAATGCAAGCAAGCCCCGTGAGGAGGCCGCCAATATTTAGCATAAGATGTAAATAAACCCTAATAGTTGTTGTTACTAGGGCACATCTAAGCGACAAATAAACCTTTTTCAGATGACTCTGCACGACAGGGCTGATCTTTTTCATGTTCTTCAAAGCATTGTAATCCCACGAAGACTGACCAAAACCCTGGTTCGGGAATCCTCTGCCATAATAAGAAGCGTATGAAGCCATTTACACGCTCAGAATTCAATAGAAACAAACCTAATACACAGAACTGAAAAACCTAAATAAAGAGCAGACGAAACGATTGCAAGAATTATGAATTGGAGATGAGAAATCTAAATTGATTTCTGAAACATTAAAATGCAAATGGGAGAAGGAAAGTAAACGAAATACCTCTCTTGGGGTTTGTATAATGTTGTTGCACATGAGGGAAATAACTCAGAATAGTCATATTCATTCAATTGCCTCACCGGCTTTTCAGGCATGAATCCATTAAGAAATCATGTAGCTTTTGCAGAGCTATTTCCATTTCTTCTCTGTGACAGCTACGTGAGGGTTTCGAGCTATGATACTAGGGAGGGTGGTCACAAGAACGAGAGAACCCACTGCTCCTTTTCTATCTTATTATTATTTTATTGCAAGATAATGTGATATACACACACATTAGAGTGTGAGAGAGAGATGATGCCAATGCCTGCTGGAGATTGCAGCCAAGCGTGACTGAAGCTGCTGAGAAGAAAGCTCACCATCAAAGTCCTCAAGCACTGTGAGAAGACCAATGCATTAGCAGATGATGTCCTTTGGGGAGTGACCTATACTAAAAAAACCTAGTTCTATGATACCAGGGACGGTTGTCACAAGAATGAGAGAACCCATTGCTCCTAACATCAGAGACTGAAGGGAGAAATCACCTGGTACAAACCATGCTTGCTCCATTGGACCTACTGGATGGTATTTGGGAGAGGGGAACCCAACTCTTGTAGAACTTGGCACTTGTCTGTCTGCTAGTATGTTTCTTTTGTATTTTACCATTTACAAAAAAAAATCTATATTTTAACCTTTTCAATTTTGGTATTTGGTATTTACATTTTATTGTGGAGTAGATCAAGGAGCAATTGTACTATGAACATAAATCAATATTGTGAGGATGATAAAATGCCAATGGATGCAACTAGGCATAATGGGAAGCAAAACAGTGCCAAAGAGGCAAGCCACAAAACATTACAGGACATTGAGCAAGATTGGAAGCAAAATGGAGTCAATGGTTTGACAAAATACATCAAGCAGGAAGCATCTTGAGCAGAAGAAAATGAGAAAGAGTAACAGCATAAAGATGTAATAGGTAAAAGCACAGGGGAATTTAGCAGAAAATGAAGCAACTTTACCCCTACAAAATATGGAGGAGAAATATAATTTGTTCATTGTGCAATTTTGGATGCAAGAATATGATAGTATGTGCAACTATATACATATAATTCTGCCCTTTAAAACAATGAATTTATGCAAAAAAATTCATTTTCGTACCTGCCTATCATTATAACAAGGAATTTCCAATCTTTATTGTGCAATTTTGGATGCAAGAATATGATAGTATGTGCAACTATATAAATATAATTCTGCCCTTTAAAAAAATGAATTTATGCAAAAAGTTTCATTTTCGTACCTGCCTATCATTATAACAAGGAATTTCCAATCTTTTAATACAAGCAATTAAGTCCAAACTTCCACACTATCAAACTCAAATTCCAACATTATCAAAAAATTGAAAGAAGTTCCAAACTTCCACCATGCTACATCAATCGGAAGGAATGTCAAGGCCATGTAATAGAATCCTATCCCTCGAGCACAAACATCCCTAGTGGTATCAGTGGTGTTCCTTGTAAGCCCTGTTTGTCTTGTGGTTTTTATCTGTGATGTATTATGGTCTACTACTAAATTGACATATCCCTGTCGTAAGATTTTGTTCCACATTATTACTAGCTCTATTCTTACCATATGTTTGTTTGAATAATCCCACATGGACAAGTAGTTAAGACAAAGGAGGCCTATGATGCATCACCCACAACAAAAGCCTTCCTAATGCAGAAGTTGGCTTTCGGGTGCAAGTCCCCAGGTCGATGTCATAGCATCCTCCCTCACTCTAGTATCGAAAACACTATTGATAATGGTGCTATGCCTTGCGGATCCTCTTTGGCTTGTGGCTCTTCTATATGTGATCTATTACAAATTTACAAGCTATCACTAAAGTGGAATTCCTTTTGGTGGGATTTTGTTCCACATTACTATTACTCTACCCCGGTCATATGCATGGAGAGAAATTGTACTATGAACATAAATAAATATTGTGAGAACGATAAAATGCAAATGGATGCAACTAGGCAGAATAAGAAGAAAACCAGTGCCAAAGAGGCAAGCCACAAAACAATACAGGACATTGAGCAAGATTGGAAGAAAAATGGAGTCAACGGTTTGACAAAAAACATCAAGCGGGAAGCATCTTGAGTAGAAGAAAATGAGACAGAGTAACAACATAAAGATGCAATAGATAGAAGCACAGAGGGGAATTTAGCATAAGATGAAGCAACTTTACCCCTAGAAAATATTGAGGAGAAATATGATTTGTTCATTGTGCAATTTTGGATGCAAGAATATGATAGTAGGTGCAACTATATACATATAATTCTGACATTTAAAAAAATGAATTTATGCAAAAAATTGCATTTTCATAGCTGCCTACCATTATGACAAGGAATTTCCAATCTTGTAACATAAGCAAATAAGTCCAAACTTCCACACTGTCAAACTCAAATTCCAACACTATCAAACAATTGAGAGAATTTCCACCATGCTACATCAATCGGAAGGAATGTCAAGGCCAAGTAATAGCATCCTGTCCCTCCAGCACAAACATCCCTAGTGGTATCAATGGTGTTCCTTGTAAGCCCTCTTTGTCTTGTGGTTGTTATCTATGTGATGTATTACAATCTACTACTAAATTGACACATCCCTGTGGTAAGATTTTGTTCCACATTAATACTAGCTCTATTCTTACCATATGTTTTTTTGAATAATCCCACATGGATAACTAGAGTAAGACAAAGGAGGCCTATGAAGCATCACCCACAACAAAAGCCTTGCTAATGCAAAAGTTGGCTTTAGGGTGAAAATCGCCAGACTGATGTCATAGCTTCCTCCCTCACTCTAGTAGTGACAACGCTATTGATAATGGTGCTATGCCTTGTGGATCCTCTTTGGCTTGTGGCTCTTCTATATGTGATCTATTACAAATTTACAAGCTATCACTAAAGTGGCATTCCTTTTGGTGGGATTTTGTTCCACATTACTATTACTCTATTGTTGTCATATGCATGGAGATGGGGTTTGTGTATTGTGTATAAACCCCTACATGAATGACCTTGTCGAGACAAAATATGGTTTGGGAGCTAGATTTAAGGCGCAAGTCTCTGGGTTTAACGTGATTGAATGCATCTTTGCTCAATCTGGCACTGACATCACTTGTATCATGCCTTCTGGGCCTTGTCAAGACTGTCGTTGTTATCTGTGTGATGACTAAAGTGGCATGATCCATATGGTGGGATTTTGTTCCAATTTAAAATTTTAACTTACTCCTGTACTATTCATTTTAGTCCTACAAATCCTGATTAACACAAAATTTACTCCTACTAACTTTTAATGCTAACTTTACTCCTAACTTTTATTAATTTACTTTGCATATTTATGTTACAGCTCCATTTTACAGTCACCCATGGCCACATCCATTTCCTAACTTGTTATCGTTTCACTTGCCTGCTGTTCATCACTTTGCAGCATAATGCAATATGTTTCCTTCTCTTGATCACTTGTTGCCTCAAGTTCTCCTTAGAATCAACCAAATTAGAATGGTCCCAAACAATAATTCTAACCCACGACCAATATAGCTAGTTCAAGTAAAAAAAGTAGAATCATCAACTTTAGACTAACATAACTAAGATGAGTGAAACAGAGAAGAACCACCTTCGTCTGCGCTCACATGCACCATCAGATCTTCAGTGCATGTCCATGAGCTTTTGAAAACAATTTAGAAGGCTGAGAAACTTATCCGTCATTGAAATGCAGCAGGCGGTGCTACAAACAACAAAAGGAAATGACTTCGATTACACCTCTTTTACAAAAAATAGAAAATGACATTTCCATCTTCTATAGAATCACCTAAAACCAAACACCATTTTTGTAGCCTCTGGAAAAATATTTCACATGAGACTTGTAAAACTCGCGAAGCAACAAAAGGAAATATTATTAATTGGGCACATGGAAATGGGATGAAAATTTCTATCACGTTGCAATTAGGAAGCATCAAACGACACTTGACAAGAAATTATCCATGATATGCATATAACTATAATTTTTATACAACAATATTTCTATTTGGGCACCTATGGATGTACTCAACCATACAAGGGAAATAAAGAGAAAAAGACCACCTAGCTGGTTGTAAATTCTTCAGTGACCGAAAGGTGAATACAAGATCCTTCCTTTGAGCACATGAGACAACCATCCAGACAGATAACAAAGATTGAAAGAACTCCACTTGGTCGAATTCTTCAATGCCTGAAAAATAAGCGTTCAAATCAATAATAATTTCTTACCCTCCTTGCAAAATAGTATGTACAAAAACCCATTACAGTTGGTGAGATATTTTAGTGCCCTTTATTTGACATTCAGTGAGGCTATGATGTTAATCTATGCTGCATGTGAAATATTGCCAAATTTCTACACTGCAACCTTGCTAAAACTCTTGTAGAAAATAGATCCCCGCTTAATAACACACTATCCATCTTCGTTGTCATAATCATCTTCATCCTTATCAAAAATTATATTTGAGTGTACATGAAACTATATTGAATCTAGGGCTACATTATCTACATCAGAATGAGACCAATTAGGATATTTCTCTTCCTGTTTAATAGGAGGTTTCACAATTGGAACATCACTAGGAAATTCATCAGCCTCTTTAACAACATGCACATTTGCAATGTCACTAGGATCGTGTTCCAGTTTGACATAAGGTTGCATTGGCATGCTTGCAATAGCCCCACTCTCATCCAGCTCCATGTTAAGATCAAAGTCTCTTACCATAGGAGTGCTCCCCAAATTCACTGCTACCTTGGTCTCTCTTGTCTCAGTGTTAACATCAGTAAAAATTTCCAAAAATTTCTCCTGTTTCTCATTGTGCTCAGATGACAAATCTAGGTCTTCATCCTCAAACTTCTCAACTGTAATGCCATTTCTCCCACTTGACCCACCTCTTGATCCTTTGCCTCTACCTCTTCTTCCCCGTCCTCGTCCGCTTCCATTGTGTGCACCCTATTTTAGAAAAGGCCAAATATCTAGCAATTACTATGTTAGAACCCAGAGAAAATTGAGAATTTAGAAGCATAGAAAATACAAATAGCAACACATATGGATAACTCCATTCCTTGCAAAGAACAAATTTTTTATAAAAACAGTAAGTAGGTCATTACCATCCTGGCCCTCTTAACTTCATCCTCATCACTCTCATTTTCATCTCCTTCGTGAGCTTTTGTAAAGCAAAAGATAACGCATAGTCATTACAAGAAAAGGTAAAGTATATCTGATCTCTTGTAATTTTTCAAAATGTGCAAATTTTCCTAGACCTCTTTGCAATCACCAGGAAGAAAATATCTATATTTACCTCCTCCGCCCACCATTCCTCTCTTCACCAGTAGCAACAACTGAACCCCCCATGTCTGGGACCTTGTTCACTATCTCTCGTAATAAATAAAAAATAGTGTACCTGTGCACACATTTTTTCCTGCCAACCATTAACAAAAAAAGAAAAATATTAGTATATATACATAGTATAAACCATATTTTAACAGAATCTGTAGCCAATAGCTTAAAAGGATTTATCAACTTATTTATATAATGCGACTGGTAAACCACAAAAAGAAGCTATGCACAATCATGGTTTAAGGAAAAATAAAATAGACAGATCCTTGCAGGAATAAAATGCAGTGAAGTCTTCTTTATTTGCCTTGAAAGCAAGGTAGAAAACCTTGCAGACTACTTTTAGCACTTATCAACATAGCAAGACAATATATCAACATGGGGATAAGAAACTTACAAATGTGAAGCACTCACAGTCTTAGCACCCCTCTGAAGAGTTATTTCGTATGTTCGATCACAGAGGTCTTGTAAAAATAGCTCCAAAGATTTTGCTGCAAAAGACAGACAGGTAGATGAAATATATTTATCATACCACAGAGAAAGCATTCTCACCAATTCAAAATATAATATTAGTCCTGATCAATTCAAAACAAAACAAAAAGAACGGACTCAATAAAGATAACCATTTACAAAAAAAAACTCTGTAAATATGATAAGAAACCTTTTTGTGGATGTTGTTCAGATGAATCATACAACTTTTGATTTCCCTAGCTCTAATATCAAGCCCCTGAATATCAAATATTTATTTTCTGTAGCATATCACAATATCTTGAATCTCACACACATAACTAACAATATGTAACTATGGCAAACTGTAAGTGCTGATAGTTAAAACTTAAGACAGATGTAGCATACCTTGCATCATTAGAATATTTGGTAAACTATATCTACCATTTGTTTCTTAAGTTACTAATGAGTGTAAAAATAACTTGGAAATTAATGTCCCCTTGGCCTTGTTCCCAAAATGTCTCCATATATATGGTAACTTGGATAATCTAGAAATCCTTTTTATTTCTTGTACCCTTTAAATGCTTAGTCTAATATTTGATGAATTGCTTGCAAGTTGCATGTATTTAAAGTTTGAAATCTATTAGTCTTTAGGTGATGCAATAATACAATAAACCTTATGCAAACCTGCATACCATTCTTTGGCATGTAAAAGAGCATCTAGCAACCGTAGTGTTTCTCTGCTACAGAACAATAAACAAAGCACTAACCAAATATGTCTTTAATTAATGTTGAACAAACCCCCATCAAGGGATCCGTAATTACTGTTTAGTAAGCTTTTTTAACGAAGAAGGTACTTTAAAAGACAACTACAAGCAAGAAACCTACAAAAGCACAAAGCCATTTCTAAAAAAAGTTAATACTCAGTAACGCAGTGAGGATGATATCATGTAAACGCAGCACCTGCACCGATGACAGCTTTCCAAACGACAAAGTTTTGGTAAGGCGAATCACCTATATCTTAAATTTGTTGTCAAAGTGGGACAATTAAGTATCAAAATTTTACTATTTCGGGATTTATTATCAAAGTGGGATGATAACACTTCTACAAATTAAATGACAACAGTATGGAGTATCAAATTAACAAGATCATAATTACTAAAACTAATAAAGTGCTTCTCAAAGATGACTTTGAACAAAAATTCCATCACTTTCATTAAGTACAATACAATAAAAGGAAGTAGCAGAGTAACAATAAAGGTGATGTGATGTTGAAAATCATTAAAGACAATGATGGCATACATGATACAACTAACACAAGAATGTGGCTTAGAGTCCGTATATCTTGTTGGGAGTGATTTTCTTTCATCACCATCATGAGAGCGTTATCGGTAATTGCGCAACGGGGAGATCATGCACCCAGCAGCTGGATCTGACTCTGACACTGCAAACTGGATGGATCGTCAAAGCGTGACAGCACTGCGCGAATGCACAGAATCGTCGGCCAGGCACAGCACCGAAGCTAATAGGGAACTTGTTAGACCAACCGAAGATAATGGAGTTGAAAAATATCTCGAAATTAGAGCTCGGGACCAATGAAAATATCCCCGAAATTAGAGAGCCCTTGGAGCACAGAAAGATTGCAAAGAATTTGAACATATTCCATGTGGAAAATTGCTGAGGAGTCGAAGGACAAGACTACAAGAAAGGTAGCGTATGAAGCTGAGATAAAGGAGAACCACGAAAATTATGATTTTCCCACCATAAAGTATTGGAGTTTTCTTTACAAACCCAATTCAAGGCCTTAATACTTCTAAATCGAAATTGATATGAAGTGGCAACATCCTCCAAAAGAGTATTTATTGACAAACCCTACAAACCTTGAGATTTGAAATTTATTCATGTGGTTACCGTGTTCTCAACTAGGTTTTTAAGGAATTTGGAGGCATCGAGATTCACCTACAACTAATCCATACATTTAGAAATATTTAAGTGTTTAACGTGTTTGGTGTTGAAACGAGAGAAATGAGGAGAGCACCTAACTTATTGATTTTTTTTTTTTCTCAAGCACTTCGTTTCAGACTGAGACCATGATGTCAGAGAAATGAGAGGCATCTCATGGCCGTAGCGTAGTTGTTGTTAAGATGAGATGAGGACAACAAAGCATCGTGGTTTCGGCAACTTCGCCACCGTCGACACAGCATCGTGGCTTATGGCACCCCCCCCACTCGCTTCAGTTTTTCCTTTTTGTTGCGGGGCCCCACCGACAACAGCATCGTGCTAATGGAAATGTCGTTGTTATGGGGCCCCGCCATGGAAATTTCCACAATGCTTCAGCTTTTCTCTTTGATTATGGTGGAAGGGCTCCTACCATGGAAATTCTACGATGCTCTCGCTTCTTTGATATGGGGCTTTCACTGCACTAGCGCCCTTATGGGCAACTTCCACTTGTGGCTTATGGCAACTCTTCTACGTTGTTTCCCCCGCCTTTCCCTTTGCCAGGGCCCCGCTCATCTAAACTAGCCTGAGTAGAAACTAGTTTTGGGCTCCCACCAGATCAATTGAGCGAGTAGCAACCAATTCCTGCTCCCACCGTATCAATTGATGCAGTTAGCAACAAGTTTTTGGCCCTGCCAGATCAAATGAGCGCAGTTGCATTTTTCCAAAGGGATATCAACTTGAAAATGTATTGCACAAATTATTGAACAAGGATAAGAAAGTAAGGCGTAAAATGACTTTGAAAACTAGTTTTATGTTAAAACAACTTTATTTCATGTAAAATATATAAAGTTTGTTAGAGTTGTAGTGAAATTAGATTTTTCCATATTGCATTTTTGTATTCATTATTATTATGACAAAGGTTAATGCATATTTAAGTATTAAAACTTATGTGTAAGGAGTGAAATATGTTAGAGGATGTTTTCTTTCTTATTTTTGCCCATTAAAGTTTAAGGTGACACGCATCCATAATCATCAATAAAAGAAAATATAAGTAATATTGAGAAATCATGTTGGGATGAAGAGATTTTGACAAATGGTGGTTTGCTTATTTTGG
This sequence comes from Pinus albicaulis, assembly GCA_034641835.2. Classification (NCBI taxonomy): domain Eukaryota; kingdom Viridiplantae; phylum Streptophyta; class Pinopsida; order Pinales; family Pinaceae; genus Pinus; species Pinus albicaulis. The sequence continues at coordinate 493,851,658 of CM076573.1, forward strand.
GATCATTTTTACTAATGGTTTTTCATCAAGATTTTTTTTATATTTTTACTCGTGAAATGGTGGTTTATATTTTGCTAATAAGATAAATTAGATAAAGTGATGAGTGACACGATTTTACCATTTATAGTTCATGCAATATATCACAAAGAGGGTCATTTTCATAGTTCATGTAATATATCACAAAAATTTCATTTGCAGTGCTCACCCACTTTTTTAGTGATTTTGCATAGAAAATATAAAATATTGACAATTGGTTGCCATAATATATATGTGTAAAGGATCTATTACACACAAATATGTGGTTTTTTAAAGACCTAATTTATACAAAGAGCCATTTACCTTTCAGACTAAGATATTTATTGAAGAAAATGTCGATATGGATGCCCATGACTATGGACTACTTTCATTTTGGTATGTTAGTGTCATATCTACACTATTGCAAACTGGTGTTAATTAGTTTATTCTATGTTGGGATACATGTTTCATCATATCATAGGAGAAACTCCCAAGAAAATGAGGGTAGAAGGCAAATATCTCACACCAAGTCCAAGGTTTTGTTAATTTCATGGTTCTATTTGATTCCATTTCATTCTCAATTGGATACTCATATTAATAAATTAAAATCACTAAACTAACATGATAATATTTGGAATTTACTTCAAAAAAAAAAAAAATTCTTGTTTGCCCTTTTTTCAGAATAAAACAGATTTCTTTCTAGACCAGCCTAACTTAACCAAAAATAAATGTATAATTTTCAATGCAAATATTATAAATAGCCAAATCTTCAATTTAATTTTTCTACATGGTGCTACTTGTGTAATTTGAATTGATATATTAAATTTATTGGAGTGTTCCTACTAATCTCATAGGTAGAACTAGTGGATTGCATCTAATATGCGAACAAACATCTTTCCACTATGGAGATTTAAATATTTATAAGTCATTAGTAACTAGTGTTTGATATGTTTCTCAAGAAAGGAACCTATTGGAAAAAATGAAAGCAAATGCATTGAATATAAAATACCCCATGCACACTATAGAACTACCCATTTAACAATATCTATCCTTTTCATGTCATTGATAAAATTCTCCTTATTAACTAATTGATATTGTGATTACAAGTTATTTGATAAATTGGAACATATCATCTACTAATTATACATGCTTTTTATTTCAATGCTTTAATAATAGTGTCAAAGGTTTAGTTAAGACTTAGAGGAAATAAGGATTAATTCAATCGAAACGTTTTACAAAAGAGTTCATAGCTCCAACACAAAATATTATTAATTATTTTAGGTTACTAGTTGGTATTTTAGTTTCTAGTTACTAATAAAGCCCATTTGAAGACAAAGAAAGGTAAACCTATGATTGAATGTACTACCCTATTAGGTCCCTATATTATTAGTATAGTCCTTATTGTTATTAGTAACTCTCTTTATTGTTATTATTGTACCCTTGTAACCCCATTTTGTTATTATTGTGCCTCAATTATTATTGTTAGGTCGCAATAGGACTTACCGTGCTCCACTAGATTACATTATGGCTACATGACCTTATAGAAAGGAGGTTTTTGCAATTGTATCATCCAAGAATTGTTCATTTATGTAATGTATTGAGGTTTCTAAGTGGCTATTTTGTTAAAAGTGACATCTATTTTATTCTATTTTTGGAGCCTGCTATCAACATTTGGTATCATAGCTTGATTCTAGGGTTTCACTACTCAAATAAAACAATGTGGGAATTTTTGCTATATCATTTTTTCATTGTTTCGTAAGATGAAATTTTTAGGTGAAGCTGAAACTCTAGGAAGATTTTCAAAATTTCCTGTAGCTTTTCTAATATTTTCTGGGAGATATCATCTGTGGGAAGTTAGGTCTTTTTCGTGTTCTAAACAAAGTCATCGTGGCATTTTCGCTATAACCTCTTTTCAATGCAAGGGTCGAATCTTAAATTTGTACAAAGCTGAAAACTTTATAGGAAATTCTTCAAAAACTTTCGTATATTGCTCCACAATATTTTTGGAGATATGATCCTGGTTTGTGTGCTTTTTTTGTGCTCCAATTTCTATCTCAAGAGGTGATCGTGGGAAAGTTCAACAACTTTCTCCTGGGCATTGGATTGAGCAATGGTAGTATGGTCACAAGTAAACAGACCGTAGCTTGGATATCAATTTAGACAAAGGATGAAATGTTGACACGTGGCAAGTCGTACAAGTTCGCTCATCGAACCACCAAGAATTAGGTCAGAGATTGGACACAACTGCCTGAGAATCCAAATCAAAGCACTCGTGTATTCAAAAAGATAATTCACAGGACTATATTGATACCTAAATTAAAATATTGGGAAGTTCTCAACTGGTAGTAGATAACCAATTTCAATATCAAGCTCAAAAGCAAAAAGGTGTGCATATTTTTTTTCTTTCCAAATTGCACAAGTCTTTTGAAGAATCAATTTGAATTGATTCCAAGGGCATATTGTAGAATATATAGTATTGAGTTCTAAAATATGCCCCGTAAAAATAATTCAACACCTATTAAGCCTTTAGAAGGCTCTATTGTGACACATGAAGATGAAGAATTGCACATGATCTATCAAAATTACAAGAGCAAGTGTGAACAAATTACCTCAAAAGTAGAGTGCTAAAAAATGAAATGGAAGTTTTGAAGAAAGGTATGGCTCAGATGGACGATTTGGGTAGCAAAGGAAGAAGTTTAAGATGGATGGGCGTGGAAGTTTAAGATGGATGGTGGCGAAGCTGGTATGAAGCGAGATGAATATATGAAAGACAACATGGAACATGAAGAATGATTCTAAAGGTATATCGAAGGTTTAAGGTGTCGATACAAGAAATGTTTCTGCGAATGGTGAAAAGATAGTAGAAGAACTCTCATGATGAGAACAAAGCAATTACAATCACGATTTCATAAACCTAATGTTAAGTGAAGAAATCACCATATTCCAAAATGGATATGATGGTGTTTGATGTGGAAAGGATTCCGTAATATGGATACTACGTATGTGACAATATTTTGATTCTCGTAATTTGGAAAAACACACAAAAGGTACGTATTTCAACTTTACATTTAGAACAAAATACATTTGTATAGCATTTATGGTTTTTTCTTCTCAAAAAAACTAATACTTGTCAATTTTTACGAAGAAATGACAGTAATATTACGAGGATACAAAGAGCAAATACCTTTCTTAGCTAATTGATAACCTAAACAAAAATGTTTAGTGGGGTAGCACATTGAGGACTTCCAAAAATTGAATATAAGAATTTATATTCATAGAACACGCATCGATTCCCTTCATAGGCACTTTAGCAGATAACATCTAACACAGCCATGTTTTGGAACTGTATTCATTGGAGAAGGTATCTAGCAGCAAGAAAAGTTGAACAAAATAATGGCAACATGAAGTCAACACCCAATTCTATAAAGAAGGGTTGCTACACCTAGATTTCCACAAACCTACAAGGTTGAGTACCATAACAATTGGAAGGAAAGAAAGATATGGCATTGCTTATAGTTGTGACAGAAAATACACCAAAGGTCATAAGCAAGGCCGAGAAGAAATTATTTTACATAGATTGTGAAGATAAAAGGAAATGAACAAGAAGAGGAGATACACCAGAAACCATTTCAGAGGAAGAAATGAATCGTACCACATTGCGTAGCAATCGGGGTAGGAATTACCACTCTCAAACTCTCAAGATAGAAGGACAAATCAAGAAGAAAAAGGTAATAGTTAAGATTGATTCAGTAGCACCCATAATTTTATTCATTGTAAGGGTAGCCAAGAAGGAATTAAATTGTTTCCTACACTTCAGTACCGCAACGTTTAAGGATGGTTGCAAATGGAGGAAACTATAAATTGTTTTTGGAAAAATGCCATAATATCAAGCTAACCATGGTGGAATATGTATTGACTAGTCCAATGCTTTTCCATTCCTATGAGCTGGCGTTGTACTAGGAGTACAATGGTTACAATTCTCAGACAAATAGGCTTTTAATTTTTTAAGAACTTTTCTTTAAAATTTTTTTCGTGCGACAAACAATTACGGCATTGTAGGGAACAGAAAGACAATAAGTCCAATGTCATGACAAGCCGAAAGAAAGAACAACGAGGCGTAATTGCATTATTATGCTCACTAGACGTTCCAACATCAAAATCATCTATTTCCTCGTATCTCCAACAAGTCTTGACAATCATTCCATGTGTTTGTAAACTCTCAAAGGACTCCAATTTATTCGCGATCATGATCATGTTATTCATTTGATTTCAAGTAACAACTTCAAACACTGTGCCTTATAGATATCCTTACGCTCCAAAAGAGCGAAATTGAACGTATGATTATGCAATGTTAGGATATGTATACTCCAACCTAGTCAAAGTTCTCCGTTTCCGCTCCTTTAGTATCAAGGCGAAGAAGGATGTGATCATGGCGAATGTCCGGATTATAGGGAGCCTAATAAGTCGCCTATTAAAGATAAATTTCCCATTCTCGTGATTGATGAATTATTGGATGAATTATATGATAATTTATTTACCAGAAGTTGGATCTTCGTCAGGAGGCTTCATCAAATTAGAAATGAACATCAAGATATTCCAAAAACAACATTTCTCTAAACTCATGAGGTCATTATGAATTTTTTGTCATGCCTTTATCACACGTACCCTACATTTCAAGGGTTTATGAATTCCATTTTTCGTCCTTCCTTAGAAAATTTGTGTCTCGTATTTTTGATGATATACTAATCTATAGCATGTCTTAGAAGGATCATGTTGAACATGTTGGGATAGGTGCTCAAACTATTGGCAGAGAAATAATTATATGCAAAAACATCCAAATGTTTCTTCGGATAATAAAGAGGTGAAATATCCTGGTCATATTGTATCTCACGGTAGGCGTTAAAGTAGACTCAACAAAATTAAAGCTATTGCTGAATGGAAAGTCCCTATAACCATAAAGCAGCTAAGTAGGATTTCTAATAATAGAAGCTATTGCAATTTTGTTAAGAATTATGAGAATATACACTTAACAACATTATTGAAGAAAGATGCATTTTCATGACCGTTAAATAACCAATATTTTGAACATCTTAAAGAGGCAATGTGCCTATACTCCCATTTTAGCTACGCCCAAACTTCACAAAACCTTTATTGTGGAAAACGTTTACGCCTCAGCTTGAATCGTGTTTTTTTAATGCAGGAAGGAAGACCAGCTGCTTTTGGAAAGTTGTCCAATCAAAGGGTATTTACAGAAACCTATTTATGAGAAGGAAATGTTAGCAAGATTATAAGCACTAAATAAATGGAGAACTTACCTAATGGGAAGACACTTCAAGGTAAAAACTGATCATGATAGTCTTAAGCATTTTCTTTTTAACAAAGACTATCTTCGTAGCATAGCAAAAATGGGTCACAAAGATGTTGTCAGTGACTTTGAAATAATCTACAAAAAAGGAAAGTTTAATGTTGTTGCGTATACCCTCAAGAAAGAATGGGAGGTAACATTTCTTTGTGTTATTTCTATTATCCAACCGTATTGACACCGACAAGAGATGAATGGAAGAAAAGATGTATGAGCACTTGTCTTATGCTGGCAAGAAGATCCTAGCATATCCGATACATTGAATGAAAACATTCTTAAAAGATCACTTAGCCTTTGTAAGAATTTTAACCAAAATGAACATTTTCTCTGGGAATTGTGCACTTTCCTTTAGGATACACTGTGGATTTTTGGAAAACTTACCACAGTGTAAAAATATGTGAATTTTTGGGGATGGCCTTAAATCTAATATTCAAAATTTTGTTGAATGTTTGGTTTTCCAAATATACAAAGTTGAGACAAATTAAGACTCTCGACTCGTGTTAACCTTTATCTACCAAGTCAACATTGGGAGGAGATTTGCAATGTGATTTTATCACAGGTTTACCTAAGTTTGAAGAAAGAGTGTCATCATGGTGGTAGTTGAGGATGGTGCCAGTATGCACACCTTTGTGCAGTATCTCATCCATTTAGCATCCTGCCTGCCATTTCTACATTTATGCATGGAGTCAAAAGCTCACATGGAAGCCCAAAGGACAATGCTGGATGACACAGAATCCTATTTTGCCGTGAAGTACGACGGAGTGTTACTGTTTAGATGCTCCAATTGGCTACATAACTCATTCAACATCATCTCAATTTGATGGTCAAAGCGTATAGATAATGACAAATTTTTGGAAGGATATCTCGTGACTTTTCGTATCCGATAAACAAAGCACAATGGTCAAGTGCATTTCCACCTCGAGACGAAAGTGTTATAACACTTCCTTCCATACCTGCTAAACAAATGACCCTATGTTATGGCGATTTCTTATGGATATCATCCACCATCCATCACATCATGTTGAGGTAGTGTTCAGGATTTCGCATGCGAAAGATCACATCACAGCGCAAATACGAAGGTCCTCAAACTGTCAGAAGGATAACCTTTGAATTTGTGCGTAAAACTCAAGTGATAGCAACATGCGTCTTTCGAACCTCGCAAGGAGAGAAGTCTGTTTGTAGGTGATTGGGTATCTACGGCTTACAACCACTGCAAACAAATGTCCTCAAGCACAAGAAGAGGACACATAATTATCATCACTATGTGTATACCGTGTCCTTATGCAAGTGCTGTGTGCGAGAAAATTGGTATCTATGGCATATAAAGTGGAGCTTTCTGCTTCTTCACGCAGTGCATCCGGGCTCATGTTTCATGCTTAAAGAAAGGTTATGGTGAAAATTCAACTGGAGCCCAACAATATTTGCTGAAACTTGATGATGGAAAGAAAAAGCAAACGTATGAACTCGACGATCCACAGCAAGAACTCAAAGGAACTATGACGAATCAATTTTCAGTATCTCATCTGGGGCGGGAAGAACTCATCAATCGCAGCTTCATGGAGGATGAGAAAGTTTATTATTAGGGAAATTTGTTCGTATAAACGAGCCTCTAGAAATTACAAAAGAAGAGTACAATAATAAGATGGTTGAGTCACATCTATTCAAATTTTCTGAAAGGGAAAAAGGACTACTTTTTTCAACCGTATTTATCAACCACATCTCCTGATGCGCTATCAAATTTTGATGTGAAACATTTAATCGGATGAAAAAATGTTTCTCCATCCAGAATTACTTTGAAGGTTGCATTCTTTTGATGGACCTTTTCACGGAGATGATAAGAGAGTAGCAAAACATGCATGATTGTCAGCTCTAGTGCTCAAGTGCATTTCTCATTTTTGTGTATAAGGCCCACAAAAAGTATGTTAGCTGATGGGCACTCCTTCAATTCAGAAAGTAAATTTTTCATCCACATCCTACAGCTCTGAAATTTGAGTAAAAATCTAGAGAGATAGGTTGAAAATACTCAGGTTCTGAAAAAGTACTCTGTATTTTATTATTTTTTAATGTACTTTTTACTTTCAAAATGGTGAATCATCACATGGTCTGACATCATCATCTTCCAGACTCTATTAGTTCTATCTAAGTTTATTTTTTGTTTGTACACATTTTTCATAGGAGACTTTCTATTTGGGCTTTCAAAATTTCCTACTGACCCGTAGCTTCCTCGAGCGCTGAGTGACAACACTTTTTTGAAGGAGAGCATGTTAGAGTCCTGTCTACTTCAGCATATAGTCACTTATTGTCACTAGTAGTAACCCTCATTATTGTTATTCCTGTACCTTGTAGCAACACTCATTTGTTATTCATTGTGCCCTAAATTATTGTTGTATTGACCTAGGAGTTACATTGTTGCCCACTAGGGATGTGCCATAGCACATGGACCTTTCGTATATAGAAAAGAGGTTTTATGAAATTGTATCATCCAAGAAATTGTTCATTATGAATGCTATTGGAGGTTGTTCTAAGTGTGCTTTATTTCTAAGGCGTTGATATCCTTTATCTCTATAATACATGAGCTCGTTACTCAGCATGAAAGTGTCCACTTATACAACTCTTTAACACATTCGTGGAGGAGGGAAATGCTATCTTTGAAAAATCGTAAGAACTAATGACGTTTATAAGCTATATAGACAAATATTACAATATATAGATATGTCCATAAATGCTAATGGAAGCACTGCTACCTACATACCATGTATGTGAGCAATAGCATGTGGTGAAGGAATGTCACCACGCTAGTGTGTCATGCTCGACAGACGTCATGGGCGTAAATAGACGGATTAGCCGATCGTAAACACTAATGTCTTTGCCACCGCGAAATCCTGCCTATGTGTTCAGCAAAGTAGACACATGCAAAGAGAGTGCGTGTAGCAGTGTCACATTACCCTTATAAACAAAGGAAAACTAATGTGCACTTATAATACTATAGACTTTCATTCAGGTAGATCAGTGCACTCAATCCACTAGGACACTCTATCGAAATACAATAGATGCACAGAATCATGTCCACATGACCAACATCTCTTCATAAAATCTTCATCAAGGACACTGATAAACCAAATATCTTCAATGACAGCGCTGAGCTTCATTACAATGGATTGTCCCTCCATATAATTAATGAACAACTCTGAAGGAGAACATGTCCTCAGACTGATGCTAATGACCCCGAGGCACTCACTGTGTGATGTAAATTCCATCATGCTGCTAACTCCAACCAACTGAAAACGAGACCACTCTAACATGGCAGTCACATATCTGGAAATCCCCGATCAACCCATCCAAACCAATGAAAGGAGTACAAGGAACATCTACAGGATACAGGGTTCAAAATCAAATACCACATAAAACAACCATTGTACAGCTCAAATCATACGAACAGAAGACCAACAAGTAGTACTGAGATCTCTTGGAAATCTGCATCAGATTGCGTCATCCCAAACCAGAGGAGAACATAGGAAGGTCACAGGCCTGAGCAAAGGTTTCAAAATATAGAACGCATATATAACACTGCACAGTTGGTACTAGCTAAATAGACCACAGTGAGTGACTACAATAGCTGGTAGGGAAAACAAATTATTGTTAGTAACCGCAACGAGAACAAAAACTAGTGGAGATACTTGGAGATCATCTGCAGGAAAGTCAACATCGAATATAGCCAGATAAACAAATGCTGATGTGAGACATGTTACACCCAGCAACACCATGAACTGGCTCAAAGGCTGGAAAGCAATCATCTCCATTCACCTCCACACACTCAGAAAGCCAAAAATTACTACCCTCGTGATGTATGCATTAATGCTTCCATAATCCAAACTTACATGTCTGTGTAGCAATCTCCTAAAACGTTCCAGTATGAAGACATTTTGAGCAATGGACTGCTTCATCACTAACGGACGTTCGCATAATTTCTTCACCGTCTCTAGTGTGAGAACTATGCTATAGATTTTCAACTACTCATGCGAGGTTTTAGCCAAAATATCATCAACTACTAAATCAATAGGTTGAAAAATAAAATCATCAACATACAAGGCAATAATGACTTGCGTTTACCATTCACTGCAGATGTGACTGAGGGTTTGCATCACCACTTCATGTGAAGCCAAAAGCCCAAACATTGCATAATTACTGGCGTCCTGGGGTACCAAAGCACTGTGTACTGGAGACATGACGACACACAATGTGTACTAGAGTACGCACACATGAGACTCTGATCAAATGTCTGCGAGAAATTTTTTTGCTCACGCTTGCCTCCTCACAACCAACCTGATTGAGAAATGCTTTGTTTTTACATCGCATCGCGTGGACTCTTCCGCCTCATCTACGTAGCTGCGAAAATAACAGACGACCTGAAGGGATGACACTGCCTACATGAGAAAATGTATCTCATGGTCTTGTGCCTCTAAACTGTAGAGCACTGCCACAAATATGGCCCTATGCTTTCCATGCTTTGCCTCTGCTATGCCGGCTGCTCACCCTTGAATACTGCATCAGACTCTAAATACGGACGGTCTTGATTTATATGGTCGGGTGTTGGGGACCACTTCTAAAATCGTTGTTCTTCCACAGTGGACTGTGGCCCTCCTGCTCACGTTTACCTAACCTACCTGAGGTTTCTCTCTTTCATCCTCGAAAGTATCCAGGACGCGTGGTCTCTGCGCAGCTCCAGCCATAAAGAGCGCATGTAGCTGGTGTGCACTCTGCAGTGTATTTCTCTTGCAGCGTAGAACTTTCAAGTGAGCTCCCACATTCTCCCTGGCACATCACCTATCAAGCGTATCACTGAGCTACACGGTTCTTTTCTACCCTTCTTTCGATGGTTTTCTCTGATGAGTGTCGTTCAGCTCGGCTCCTCAATATTTTTGTTGCAACAGCTTCATGAGGCTTCTCCCTTTGGAGCTAGCTCACTCCTTCCGGTCGATCTAGGAGATCTCTAAGAGAGCGCCTGATCGTGTTCTCCTCCTTTAAACTTTCGTATCCTTTCGCAGCCATCATGCTTGATGAGCCTATGGACACAGATGGCCAGGAAGTTTACATGGCAACTCTATAAAGCACAACGTATTTTTTTAGTTTCTCACAACCATGAGAAGTGTAAGCTACTGATGCTTGGAGGTGACATGAAATGGATTGAATGATATTTGAATAACTAAGGGAATAAGCGTGGAGGAAGCATGTGTGGTAGAAGAGATTGGATTTTAAGTCAAAATGCAATAATTGAGTGGTGGATGAATGAACGATGGGACTATCGTCACAATTGTACGAAAATGGGTATTAGCGAGGATGGAAACATAAACAGGCAAAAGTAAAGAGAGTTCCAAAAGGTTTCACAGAGTGTCAAGAGAATACCAAAAATTTGTTCAAATAGGGGATTTAAGCAAAATTGGAAAGAGTTTGGAGAGAAGAATAGGTAGGGAGAATATGTCTAGAAAGTTTGGAAGAGAAAAAGAAGTGATGGCATAAGGAGGTGAGCACGTTCGGGTTTAGGTGGATCATGATTGTCTGAGTAAGCCTTTGGTTTGTAAGGTATTGATTAGCCCATGGAGAGAGATATCATCTTCACATAAAGAAGAGAAGAAACACTTTAATAATGCTGTTCTAATTGTTTGAGCTAGAGGAATGTCAAGTAGTAGTACATGATATATCTCTAAGAAAATTTGATCTAGTTCAAACCTAACCACCCTATGAATTTTAAAATCCTAGAGAGTAATACCAACTTTTTATTCTACATTTGACTTGAAAATACCTTTTCTAGTAGTTTTGGATATAGTAGTAGTGAAAAACAAAATGAAGGTGAAATACAAATAGAAGTGGAAATATGTTGTGAAATTTTAGTTCAAGTGGGGGAGGCAGGCCTAATTATTCAAACATGTCCATAAGGTTTATCTTGGTGAACAACCCCAACCAACGTATGGCTATAGTAGTTCTAAGAACTTTATGAAGGGTGATGGTGGGATGAAAAAACCACATCGATTCTTATGTGGATTTGTTTGGAGGGTGAAAAGGATTGTAGTTCTAGTTTCTAAGTTGATAAAGTTCCTAAACCACATTGCGGGGGAATTCTTCTAATGGTGCATGGAAAGTTCATATAGATTTATCCCTAGGGTGCAGCTGAAGGCCTTAGATGCATCAAAAGGTGATATTTATATCTCAAAGTTTACTAGAGGCTAAACATTGAACATCAACTAAGTCGAAGGAGATTAAACAAATGCTTGGAGAAAGTTCTCATGAGATGATGAAAAATTACAAAAACTTGATCAACAAACTTCTCCTATACTTCTCCATGAAACTCAACACAAATAATGATCCATTCAAAGTTTATCTCTAATAGTGACCATTAATGCAATAATCATGGGTGACATAGAGGGATGCCTTATCTTAGGCTATAGAGGATAGAAATCTTGTAGGGTGAACATCCATTTTACTAAAAATTTTAATGGCTATAGGAATTAAGAGAGAATTATGTAAGGAGTTCTTCTAGGTGAAAGGACATTGGTATCATATTGTTGAAAGGGTGGCGTACATGGATACATTGGTGAGTTATTGATGCAAGAGCATAAACTTTCAAAAATTTATTTCAAAATTTGCTATTTTTCCTCTAGAAGGTATTAGAGATTTGCAGAGGAGGAATGTTGTCTCTCTGTTGCCCTACAATTTGTAGAATTTTATTAGTAGGATAGAAAAAGTTTTTCGCAATTTTTTGGATAAGCTTTAAGATGTTGTTTGATTTTTAAGGCACTCCTAGTAATTAGGGAAAGTTGAGTCTACGGATTAGGATTACTCTGTGCCATCCCATGTATTTTTCAAACTCCAATACGCCAAGGCAAAATACGTGAGGATATTTTTAGTAAAATGTGATTGTCCATAAAATTTAGATCGGATTTCAGGACCTTGTAGCTCTTTTCCTTTGACTCTCATTAGTTCTTAGAGGTTTGTATTTGGAGTGGTTAACATAGTGCTACAATATGCACTACAGAATATTAAGTCGTTGTAGCACCTATGGTTTGGGAGAAAGACGAGGTCTTAGGTTAGTCAAGTTTAGGATGTACAGCGAGACTGGGGTAAAGGGTTATGGATTGTGGGGTTTGAGGCGTGGTGAGTGAAGTGGGGGTTTAGTCTAAAGGTGTAGCGTTTAGTGAGTGAGGGATTTAGGGTTAATCAATGTGTACCATCAAGAGGCTGCTATGTTAGAGATTTGGGGTTAGCGCTAGAGGGTTATAACATACACAGGTCACAGCGAGTCAATGGGCTGAGGGTCATGGATTTTAGGGACTAGACATGCTAGGGTAAAGGTCAGAGAGATGTGGATCAGAGGTTGCGGGGTCCAAGGATTATAGGTTAAGGAGTTGAGGGGTTAAAGGGTTGAGAGGCTACGAGTTTAAGGGACTCAAGGTTAATTTGGTGGAGTTATGAGTGTAGGTGAAAGTTGAGATGTGGCTCACTGTGGTTTAAAGGGATAGGGACCTTAGTGGTTATGGATTGAAAGGTGGTGTGTGGTTTAGAGCTGTTTCGTCTTTGTGACGAACAGAAGAAATCAAAGAGCAAAGGCAACACCGTGCTAATCGTCTTTAGAGTTCGCAGGATCTGACTATCCGTTCTCGAGATAGAGGTCTCAAATGTTGTTTGCAAGAGATTTATCATGTGTTTGCTTTGGTCACTGGGAAAATTCTGGGACTAGTTATTCCGTGTAGGATGTTGTTTGGTTGCTGGGTTGACATGGCAGAGTTGGCTGAAAGGTCTAGGCAGCAAGACTAGGCAGAAGAGGAAATATCCGGTTTCATTGGCAATGAGTCAAAACATGACCGTGAGCAACATACTTTTCAAGGGATGCTGGGATATCTCAAAGGAAAATCTAGCCTTCGGCCATAGGATCCTTTTGTTTTGGAGTCAGAGATGGACATTAATGATTTGAAAGAAATTTGAAATCTCAACAAGGGAACTTTGAGAACATAACTTATCAATAAAGAGATATTTGACAAGACAGAAGCAACGCAATTTACAAACATTCTTTAAGCAAATAATGATTTCAAGACAATTTTTAAAATGAAATTCAAGATTCGTGAACACCCTATTTCTCAAAGATCTTATTTTTAAAGGATTTAGAAATATAAAAAGATTCACCCATAATTGCATTCATAGAAGATAATGATCAAATAACATCTGAAGCTTGCAAATTATAAAGACTCTTCAAAACAAATCGTTGGCCAGGCAAAGGAAGATCAAAACCAACCTTCGGTTAACTTCGGTATATTTGGTATCAAGATGAGATTTCAATAACGAAGCTTTGCTGATGCGATACAGAGAACTAGCAATACGTTGAAACCAAACCTATTTGAGCTAACAAGAAATAAACGAGCATGAAGACTAAAGAGAAGGTTTAAAGCTTCTAAAATATCGAAAGGTATGAAAACATAAAACAAACAGGTGAATAAAGTTCGAAGGTGCTTCATATTGCTTCCCTAGTCGAAACTTAAAATACCGTAGTAAGAAATTATGGAACATAATGAAAACAAGGGAACACGAACAGTTCAAGAGCACTTCATCAACAACGCCTAAGCTCACAGATCCAATGACAGAGCATTCTCAGAATGTATATGCAATGTAGCATCATCAAGACATCCAAGACTCCAAATTATTTCTAAATTCTGGTCAAGACTTGCAGGCTTACTTGTGAGAGTTTCAATATTACAAATTTTGTGATCAACAAAGAATCAACCTTCTCATCTTATGTAAGCATTATAGGAAGATGAGGAGGAGAACTAAAAATATCTTGAACTATTAATACAGCATTAAATGACTTCTCGCTCTTGAGGGTTCGATGGAGAAGGTACAGTGGATCACCGTATTAATGTTTTACAATTAATATCAAAGCTCTCATAAGCTTTATTTGACTTTTGAGGTTTCATGTTTCGACCGAGCAACTCGCGCTATTTACTATTACACTCTTTTGGCAGAATTAACTTTCGGCAGCTACCGAAACAGGTTTCTAATCAACAATTTCGGCTCGTTTTGAATGGTTTGAGGCGACAAGTGGCTCTTGTAGTAATCGAGAACTGTTCGCCTTTCACCACAAGAAATTTTTCTCGTCCTCGATAAAACAGCTTAGGTTTTCTTTAAATCGTGTTTTAGATTGGGGATTAGGTTTTTTGATAACCGTTCTAGCCGTAACTTCTATAAAAAACTATCTTTCAATCTTCGTCCGTCGTGCTTTGTCTTTCAAAATCACATTTTTTGAATCGTGCTTGCACTAAAATGTTCTGCCGGCGCGGTACCCGCACCAGGCTTTACGCATCAATACTTCTACAGAGCATCGATGAAACATGGAACAGAGCCCCCGGGATGGATGATGAACGCAGGCATGAGAATCACGGCGTCCCGCCCTTGGTATTTCTTCGTTATAAGCATTTATAAAACTATTTAGAACACCGCATCAAACACAAAACAATTAAGAAATCGCGAAAAATAGGTTTAAATCGTCTGCATGGCGGGAGGATGAGTCGCTTTATGAAAAAAATATCTAACGCTGAGTTCGTGCGTAAAAATAAGAAAATGAGAGCGAGAAGAACATATGGTGTTTTTGGATCATTCGACCGACACGTGACGGTTTTATCTAATTGAGGATTCAATTTCTGGGTGTATGTGCGGGCGTGCGATGGGGATTTCAATGCGACATGCCACTGCCGTTGATTCATACATTGTGACGATTGCCGGCGGTGAATCGGGAGGGGTTTTGAATGGGGTAAGATCAGGATCGAGGAAGGCGGCTGACCGCGGAGGATGGACGCTTTATCGACTGTGTTCCTGCAATTTAGCAACAAAACGCATGCCATTTGAAACTTTGGTGAACAGAACTTCGTTATTGAGCGTTGCCATTTGACGAAGCCTGATTTATTGTTCAGGATTCTTTGATTTTCGACCGGCGACCTTTATACTTACAGAAACCCAGCCTTGATAAACACCAAGGTTTTGAGTGACCCGCAAAGTTACAGGATAAAGGCCCATCACAAGCATCGA
Source organism: Pinus albicaulis (assembly GCA_034641835.2). Taxonomy (NCBI): domain Eukaryota; kingdom Viridiplantae; phylum Streptophyta; class Pinopsida; order Pinales; family Pinaceae; genus Pinus; species Pinus albicaulis. The sequence continues at coordinate 493,867,103 of CM076573.1, forward strand.
GCATGTGAGCACCAGGGTCTTATTACATAAATTAGGCCAATTTAATCGAATATTCGGCCTTGCTTTTCAATCAACCCATTTGTAATTTCCTCCCATCGCGACTACACATTGGTCTTTTTGATCAACTCATTTTTATTTATCACGCGGTTCTTAAGTTTTTTAAATTTAAAATCAAAAGTGGGTTTTTGGAATACAAAGGAAAAAATTGACTGTAGAGGGATTTTTTAATGGTTTAGCACCGGTCATGCCTATGGGCGAATGTAATAACAATATGATCTCAAAGAGTCTATGAAAAAGGGTTGATCGCAATTCCATTTTGAAATGGCTCACAAACATGCATACTTTCTGAATCTTTCTTATTTAGCGTCGACAAATTCTTTGGTATTTGGTTTCGAAGCGCATGGGCATGGAAGTATGAGACTTAGCCCAAGGGTTTAGTCCATAGCAATAAAACTTTGTTTTTTATGGAAAAAATTTCAAGGTTTTAAATGGATTTGAGGGTTTCTAATACAACGCTAAAAAGAAGAAGTTTTCTGGAACCATGTCATGGAAGATTTTCACGGATGGAGGGAGAAAATTGGAGGAAAAGTAGAGAACAATATGACATACAAGAAATGATGGTTTTTCATAGCTTGTTATATGAAATCACATAATTTTCCTATATAAATGGGAGCAATAAATGAGATTTGTATATAAGATGAGGCCTTAAAGAGACTTCAAGAGCTAATAATTTTTAGTGATAAAATTTGTTCCTTGAGGCTCAAAATATCTGGCTACCTTTTGGTATAAATAAAATATTATAGGTGGCTACGTTGGTTTCACTGGGATGAAAGCTGGCGATCAAGAAACCGTACTTGATTTCCGGGAGGTCGATTAGTTGGGTTTCATCCATTAACACTGCCCTTCCGTGATGAATAATTGCAACATATTTGCAGCTATGAAAACAAATGGATCTTTACTGGTCAAGCTTGCTACCTCGCCCAACTTACATATCTAGCATTTTTTTCTTCACTGTGAGTACCTCTGGATTGGCAAACTTATTCACAACATTTTATTCTTTTTATGCTATGAAATCTAATCTATTTTCATCTTTATTTTCCCTAACTCGGTTTAAACAATGAGCCTTTATATTTACCCAGTCTAACGTCTTCGTTGGGACGACACTCCAACAAACTTGGGTTCTTCAAATTCTACAATGGTAATTTAAAATAGTCAAGTCAAGATTGAGCCGTTTGACTTGCCATGATCTATGGTGTACAAGAACAAGCCTACATACAGATTATTATTTGTAGAAAATTAAATTAAAACAAGCGTTTTCAAGATCTCAAAGTTTTCTCATTATGGCCTTCTTTTTCTTTAAGGGCCTTCCGTTTTTAATTTTTTGTTTTGAGTCGTCTTTCTTGACATCTCTATCCGTATTTTGGCAAATTAGAACCGCTTTTTTCTTTTTTATGACTTCCGTAAAAATAAAAAAATGTTTTTTTGGAGTCATCTTCTTTTAAACTTAATTCGTATTTTAATATGTTGAACCTTTAATTTCATTCCAATTCATCTACCCATAAGCGAAGATTAAGCAATTACAAATCGACCACTATCCTATCAAAATATAAAATTTAAAGCTAATTTAGTCAAGATTAAATTGTTCGACTAATTAGAAGTGTGTTTTTTAGGAGTGGCATTTGGCCTGGTAACACTCTTTAGGACGTATTTCTTTGCATGGGGGCTACCCTCGAAGCGACAATTTTCTATCTTCTTTGTTTTTTGTATTTTTGAATTCTTGCAGTTTTTCGCTGTGCGTAAAACAACATACTAACTACAGTGCCCTAGCCCAGAGCTTTAACTGACATCTCCTCTCAACCCTGTTCTAGAGTCTGGAGTGTTACACTGTGGTCTACATGATACATAGTGCCAATAGCGCACCGAGTAATGCCATAGAAGAAGTAGTAACTGCGGCCTTTATTGTGGAGGTATCTCCTCAGATACACTGATTAGGTTCGAATCCTTCAGTCGTCAAGGCTCTCCAGGAGGGTGACAGGCATTTTGCTAAAAGCCTCGCTCCCAGAAGAAAGGGTCTAGTCCTTCGATCACGTGACCCACCGTGATGTTCCACACACTCGTCCATAGGATCAACAAAAAGAAAGATGAGAGATTCTCTTGCTTTTTGTCCTCACGCAGTGATGAATCATCCACTTCTGAATGACATTAGCTTTGAAAGACTTCATCTCTTCAGTATGTAGCTTGAAGTGTCATCATTTTTAACTGCAGAGAAATAGCAAAGCGTGATAACATCTTCTTTCTTTGGACTCTATGCTTCCTTCTATTATAAATTTAGGTCTCTTTAAAATGACGGACTAATGATCGTGAAGGGAGGAGTTTCTGCAGGAGAAGATGATATATCGTAGGAGTAGTCTTCTCTATCTGTTTTCTCTTCATCTTCATCAAATCCTCTAGTCGGGCAGGACTCATCATATTGCTGCAGCATGCTTTCCTCATCCAGTAACCACAGGCATATAGCTTGTATTCAGTGGGATTAATAAAGCATGAAGATGATTTACTATATTTACAGCGAGTATTTCAAGGACATCTACTCCAAGAGAAAGCTCTTTTGCTCAAAGAAATTTCTTTGTTGCTCTTCTCTTCACCTTCGAGTTGGAGAAAGATTACGCCCATTTCTGGCACTGTGTGAAAGCCATTAGTGATGTGATTGCAAACGGATGTTTTTGGCTCTCAAGTCGGGTGATGGTGAAAATGATAACACTTTCTGATCAACTTTTGAGTGCCTGCATGACTAGTTTTTTCTTGGAACTCTCTCATCATCATCAGGCCAGTCGGAAATTGGAGAAATCCTCCAGTAATAAACACCTTCTTGTCACTTTCGTATGTTAGGTACGTGACTTTGCTCAGTTTCAACTATTCTACAATGTTTTCTATTTCAAGACAGCAACATATTAGTAGGAACATGAAGCGATGTGTTTGTTCTTAACAGAGAATTGAGGTCGACTGTGTTAATGTCCGTCTCAATTTCATTTCCTCCGTAAAAAGAGAAGGAATTTTCTCCACTGATGGCGAGGGACACCCCTTCTCCCTCTTGTATCGTGCTCAGGTCGGAGGGCTTGGAGGTCTTTCGTAAGGCCTCTTCTAGGGACTGATTCGACTGTGCACTCGTGAGAGGAATTCAAGTTCTCTTCTTTTTCTTTGATCCATCTTCAATATTAACCAACACCTTCGTGGGCTGTCGGCACGCCACTTCGACTACAGGTTCAGTGGGTTGCTTTCTAGCATATTATGAAGATGCCATTGTTCTCGAATAATGTCGACGATTACACACACGTACAGGAAGAAACCTACTGGTTGTATTGTCTCTTCCTCCTTTTCGCAGTTTTGTCGGTTCCAAAAAGCTCTTCTTTCCACTGCAACCTTGCTGCCTACTGAGCTTTTGCAATCTGTTACTGAGCTTCTATGTCACATCGTCTGAGCGAAAGAGGTAGGCACCGGAGTTTTCCAGGCAGCCTTCTTCCATTGCTCTCCATTGCAATCTTGCTCATCATATACCTATTTTGCTGAGTTTTTGGTTTGCTCCCACGATCCAGAAGGTGATGATGCGTTGTTTCCAGTGTCATTGTCACCCAAATTGGCCTCTGCGTTTTTACGCATTTTTCCAAAGTATGTGAAGTATCATCCTCCACTCATGACCCAGAATGGTACACACTGTAGTTTGTATATAATCTTGCTCATTGTCTAGGTCTTGTAATGGTTTGAGTTTTGTATTTAAAGGTCCACGTATCTTTTATAGCCGAGCTTCAAGAGTCTTTCAGGTAGAGTCGTTCTAGGTCTTTTGTTTGTGGAGTCGCTATGTGGCGTGATTTTGCAAAATTTTTTATCCATTTCAACAACCTGATTGAAGTTTGCTTACGCATTCCCAAGAGGTCTACAAGGATCTGGAAGGAGTATTGGCCTCATCGGAGGCGCAAAGGAGTCAGCCTGCCTAGTGTGAAAGTACTGAGTTTTTGCTAAAGATGTAGATGTTTATGCTGGTCTCCTGCCACCATATTTATTATGAAGCCAAACTTGGAAATATTTTGAGCTTTTCTTCTGAGCTTTATTTTGTTTTTATAGGTACGAGAGAGTGTCTCTAAAGTACCATTTTTGCATACTTAGCTAAGGTGTTCAAACAAGTAGTTTTCTCTTGTGGCCTGTGCAATCGTCCTTCACAGGTTTGATACATGATTTTAAAAGCGAATCCTAAGGGTTACTGGTTTGTTACTCGTATTCGAAAAGAGTCCTATCATGATTGAGTATTATGTTAGGGCAGGTGCTATGAATGAAATAGCTTAAAGTTACACTTGGACCTAAATTTGGTTAGAAAGGTGTTTGTAAACCTCGTACTCATAGTGTCCCACCGTGATCGTCATTATGACAGTCTCGTGTTTCCAGATTTGAAGCATAACCAAAGAAATAGTAACAATAGAACCAATCTTGGAAGTTCCGATGATCTAGTCCTTCCGGTTTCCTTAGAAGGGATCGTCAAATGATACATACGAATTTTGGCAAAGTGTCCCATCATGGCATTTGCTTTTGATCGTAACCTTAGACTGGATTATTCATGCGGATGTTTGTTTGGCTGGGTTGAGTTGATACACATATGAACACGCAGGGTCCACAAGATAAAGCGAGGAAAAATATCCGGTTTATTGGGCAATGGAGTCAATAAATCATCACACAAACTCCTTCAAGGTGATATGGGATATCAAAGGGCAAAATCGAACTTAGGCCGCAGGATCCTACTGTTTTGGAAAATGAAGATGGACGAATAGTGACTGGAAAAAGAGACCCAATTCTCTCAAAAGGAACTTGAGAAACATAACTTATCAGTAAAGAGATATGATAATGACAGATGGCTAATCATAAATTCAACAAAGCATTCTCTACATAATAATGATTTCAAGACAACTTCTACAAAATGAAATCTAAGGTCAGAGACATCCCTATTTCCTCAAAGGTCTTATTTTGACAAAGGATTTAGAAAACATAAAAAGATTACGATAATACTGCATTCATAGAAGAGGAGACACTCTAAACACACACTCCGTGAGTCGTAATTTATAAAGACCTTTTCAAAACAATCGAAGTTAAGCAAAGTGTACAAGATCAAACCCACTCTTTGTTAACCCAAGACAATGGTACTTTAAGGGGAGATTTTCAATACTATTAAGTGATGCAAATGTTGTGGAGAACTACAATATGTCGAAACCAACTATTTGAGTTACGATGAAATAAACGATACGAAAGACTAAAGAGAAGGTTTAAAGTTCTCTAAAATATCAACAGTAAGAAAACACAAAACAAAGGAAGGCAGCCAGTGTTCATGTGCTTCTGTGAGCTGTTTTTAGTTTAAATCTTCACCTTGAATGAGAAATTATGGAACAGCATGAAAACAAGAAAAATATTTAACAACACCATAGCATCATCAATAAATGCAAATAAGCCTATGATCCAATGACAGCCCTCTCAGGAATAGACATGTGCCCGCATCATCAAGACATCCAAGACTCCAAATTATTTTCAACTTCAGTCACATTTGTATATTTATTTCTAGAGAGTTTCCAATATTACAACTTGTGATCAAATATCAGAACTAAATCCCCATTCATGAAGTACTTATAGGAAGATGAGGAGGTGAGAATTAAAAAAATATTCGTGAAATCATTAATACATATTAAATGACTTCTACTTCTTTGAGGCTCAAAGGGAGAAGCACAGGGATCAACGTATTAATGTTTACAATTAATATCAAAGCCTTGGGAGCTTATTTTGACTTCGTAGGCTCTATGTTCGTCCTGGGATAAACTCTCAAATGCCTATTTATCATTAGCCCTTTGGCAGACCATCTTCACAAAATACCGAAGCATATTTTCAACTAACAATTTCTGCCCTCTGCTTTGAATGGTTTGTTATGTGGTTTTTTGTAGTATAGCTTATAACCACCCGCCCGCCTGAAGTGGTGGAAATTCTTTCGTTCGATAAAACACTTAGGTTTTCTCTTTGAAATCGTGTTTAGATTGTGATTAGCTTGATAAATCAAGCCAGCTGCATCCCCATAAAAAATCGTTTTCAATTTCATTCGTCGTTCGTCTTTCAAATCGATACTTTCAACTGTGTTTCGACCAAAATGTTGTCTTGTTTATGTGCGTACCCGCACCGGGTTTTTACGCATCAATACTCACAGAGCATCACGGTCACGGAACAGAGCCCTCGGGATGGCTTTCCGTAATGAAACGCAGGCATGAGAATCGCTGTTCCCAACCCTTGGTGCATTTCTTCACAATATACAATGGAAAACTATTTAGAATACCTTTATCAAACATGAAATAATTATGAAAATCTCGTTAAAAAATAGGTTTAAAACTGCCTGGGACATGGGAGGAGCGTAGCTACGTGACATAAAATATATAACGGTGAGACTTATGTAAACAGGAAAATGAGACAGGGAGAGTAACAAGGCGGGGTGGTTTTAAGACTGGCTCCACCCGGGATACGGGGACGGGGTCTCGATTTCCAATTCGTAGGATTCCTAATTTGTGGTGGCAGTGCAAGTGCATGCGATGTAAATTTCCAATGCGTACGCGTCGGCCGTTGATTCTGCGAGACGAAGATTTAGCCATGAAGGTGAATTTAGGTTTTTGAAATGGGCAAGACTTTCAGGATCGTAGGAATAAGGGTCGCTGGATTTTTCGGGAGGATGACGCTGGGAGCTGATCAGATTTTGCACCTGGGAGTGGCAACAAAATGCATGCGATTTGAAATTTGCGATCATTGACGTTGAACATTTGATTGTCCAGATCGTACGTCTAGATCTCTTGATTTTCTTGCATCATGACCCTTATACTTTGTTATAAACCTAAAAATTTTACAAACACCAAGGTTTTCGAGTGGGACTTGTTATAAAATATATATGATAGTCGGCGCCCCTATCGTGGCCACCGTGAGTATGAGCACCATGGCCCGGCTTTATATAATTAGGCGACCCAACCCTGCAATATCCGGGCTCTTGCCTTTCAATCAACCCATTTGTAATTTCTCCGATCGCCATCACGCGATTGGTCTTTTTGATCAACCTATTTTTATTTATCACGTGTTCTTAAGTTTTTTAAACTTAAAACTTTAAAGTGGGTTTTTGGGCTTTATAAAAGGAAAAAAATTGATCGAGAGGGATTTTTCAATGTTTGTGCCTTACTGCGGGGCCTACAAGCAATGAAGAAGCAGATCCTGCGGTTTATGAAAAGGGGTACGATTGCAACTTCCGGCATTTTGAATGGCTCACAAACATGCACACTTGAATCTTTTCCGTACTCAGGCGTCGACAAGCTTCTACATTTGGTTTCGATTACGGGGTATGTGGGGGAAGTGCTTGTGACCCAGCCCAAGGGGCTTAGGTCCACAGCAATAAAACTTTGTTTTTACAAAATTTCAAAGTTTTAAATGGACTTGAGGTTTAACAAAATTTCAAAAAGAAGTTTTGAAACCATGTCAGGAAGATTTTCAATGATGGAGGGAGAAACTTATGAAAAGCCAGAGGAATAACATGGAGAAAAAGAAGAAAAATGATGTAGTTTTCCACAAGCGGGTTATGTCTCATAATCGGCAGAAATTTTCCTGATACAAAATGACGAAAGTAAACGATGAGATTTGGGGCAGGCACTGTGCCTCAAAGAGACCAAGAGCTACACAATTTTTAGTGATAAAATTTGTTCGGAGGCTCAAAAAAGAGTCTCAGCTACCTTTTTTGGTATAAAAATATTATGGAGGTGGCACGCGCTGTGATACACGGTGCTAATCCCTTGTCTGCAACTATTTGGGGTACACCAATCAAAGTTCTCTCATTGCCTTACACTATAGTGTACTCTTGGGCGTACAGAATGTCATTTTCACTGAGCTGACAATGATAGGTGAGAGCTATACACCTACTGAAGGTGTATCAAAAGGCTATTATTCTGTGGCTACATAATTTCTACCTTTGTAAAGTGCTGGTAGAAATGAAAAGATGTGGAGGCAATCTCGTTATTCTTATTTCGCATGCAAATATAGTGAAGGTGTAGCGATCTCAACCTGAGAGAAAGGTTGAGAACAATAATTAGCATGAACAAAGCAAAGAAATCAATGATTTCCAAAGACTTAGAGGCCCTGTAAACAAGCATCCATGCAATCTTTCGATGAGAGTTAGTGTGATTATTTACTAGAAGGTTGAGTAGTTCTCACATCATCATCCCACATCCAATAGAAAGGTACTACAACCACTATGCAAAAATGATGTCATCAACATAGGTGCAGTTAATGCCACCTAATATCATCTTACGAATGTATTACAACATGATTTATGTAACTGCGTTTCCAGCATACATGTGTAAAAGAAACAATCCATTTGATTGTAGAAGTTTCATGAAGCGCATCGATGAATCTGGAAGAGACAAAGATATGGTTTAGCTCCATGGAGAAAGACTATCATATGTCTCTCTCACATAACAAATCAAATGAACAAACACATGCACATGTATCGTGTTTGCTGAAAGAATGAAGCTATGTTTGATTGAAGAAGTTGTGATCGTTCTTCTGCGTTTGTTGTCTTTTTTATGTCTTTTTAGAGCACTTAGTCTTTCTGCTTTCCACCCTGTTTAACGAGCGCTTTGGTCAAATATTCATTCAGGAATATGCTGAGACTAGTGTAATCACCATATCTGTGGCTCATGCAAATAACATGATGAAATACTTAAACAGTTGCGCTTATGGTGTCAGACTGAATTGAGAGTGTTGTTTTTGGATTGAATGATTTGTACACTTATTTATGCTGCTAATAGACAAAAGACTCGTGACGTATCGTTTCCAAGTATGTTACTTCAGCATGTTGAAGCCTCAAACGAGACTTAGAGGTGTCAGATTTGTGGAATTGGCATCGATGTCACTTCTATCAGTTGATGATACCTTGTGAGCGTTGTATGAAGAATTTTGCATTTTTTAGCTACTTGACACGATATTCATATCCGGCCTTGAGAGGCATTTCAACCTTTATAAATAAAATTATAAACACATGTACATTCATGTAATAATTACCTAATCTTAATTTGCGTTTGACCAGCACTAATTGTAGCATCTTGCCTGTTGACCAGTTTGTTAGTGAACCAGGGCTTTGATAAATGTAGCCCTCATTAGCATGATTTATCATGTTGCATTTGTGTTTTAGAGAAGCTGGTTTGGAGTGTAGGTGCATTGTCTTCCTTTATTGAATTTGATTTGCTGGGTTCTTCTTCTTTGCGTGCACTGCATCTGTGGCATTCTTCTCGTTTACAAATATTTTCTTGTTTCTGTTTACACATGTTGTTGCATCTCAGTGTCAGCACAGTTTTGGTCACGATTTATCTTTTGCAATACCTTGAGTTGACTCGCCTCTTTCTGAATTACTAGAGTGCCACCTCAAGAGAGCTGTCATTTGTTGTCTAACTAAATTAATAACAATATTTTTTCTTTTGTTTTATTTATTTATTTTTTTCTTCAAGGATGTGTTTCCTTTAAACTTCAGAAGAAGCATTGTGGCGGGCCCGTACTATAGTAGTCACTGTGGGAGATGTCAGGATCACAAGACAACCTCGCAGGGTGAAATTTGGGCGTTACATCAAGGAAAACTTTTGTTAACATCCAATTAGATATGTTATATGTAGTTCACAATTAGGAGATCAGTAGCATTTTACCACAGCATAAAAATTCACTACTCCTCAAATATCAAAGTATGTAAGAGTATTTAGTGAATATTGTTTAGTCACATGATAACCATTCCACAATTTCACAGAGAGAGACTAAACATGGAAAGTTGTCAAACTTAAAATTTATCGATGTACCTACTTACATGGGAAGTTCAAGAACATTTTGATTTTCTTATATAATTCACTTTTACCTATATTTGAGACTATTTTAAAATGGTATTCATATAAAGCTTTCAGAAGCAATTCATTTTTCCTTGGTAAATCAAGTTACATATCTAATGTTCCCGTGTTTTTTCGTACATCCTATCAGTTACATTCCTATGTAACTTAAAGGAAATCACCAAAATTATCGTAGAATTTGGTGATCTCATTAAAAGGTATATTTTTATATGTTGATTATTCCTTCTTCACCTGCTATAATAAATTCATTTCAATTCATTCATATCAGACATACTTTAATGCCTGCTCCAATTTAAAGGTTTAGTTCTCAACATTGTTTTTTGTTTCTTATTTGGAAAGTGCTTGTGGTTTCAAGAGGTTATGATGTAATTCAAATATTGTTGATTTATTGAACATTTTTGAGAGAATGCGGTTTAAACCTTCTTTAAATGTCTCAAATTTCCACACATTTGAGTTTAATGATTCATCTTTCACCCATACTTATCATGAGCACAATCAACTAGCAGACATTTGCAGGGTATTCACATTCAAGATGATGAATTATCAATAATATCTGTCCAGAACACCCACAAAAGGAACTAAAACTTAGCTAAAAATAACCTTTACCTCCCGAGTCAGACCTTGTCTCCCCAAGGACCAATCGCTTTTCCTTCATTTAAAATACTGTCGAACTCATAATTAAATCGTACTATTTCTATAATTTTCAAAAATCTATTTATGTTATTGTGCCTATAAATTTTTTTTAATAATATGATGTTTCATATCGTGAATTTCTAAACACAATTTATTATTTGAAAACAAAATTTACCACTGAATTTAACAAGATCCTTCTTTGCTGAATATTTTCTTGAAAAGAATTTTTTTTACTAATTTTCATTTAACATTTCTTATATGTCAGTATCTTCTTCTCTATTTCATGCTTTATGCTGCTTTCCTATAAATATCTAGTGCAATTGCTAGTTTAAATTTTTTCACATATTTAAAAAAATAAAAATTTTAGTTCATGGAATGTAGTTCACTGATAATCACTGTTAAAAAGTATTATGTTAAAACATGACATTCAAACTAAATTTTCAGAGTGTCAAACTAAAAAATAACATATTTTTTATCTACTACTAATAGTATTTTAGAATGTGGTTTAAATGAAAAAAGAAGAAATATAATAAAAAGGAAATAAATTAAATTTTATGTGGCTTGAATATCTATTTTCAAACAGAAAATATAGTTACTCATTATCCATCACAATTTCTAATGTGCAGTAAATCGGGAGTAAAGTTGATGGCATTGGAGTTGGCAGCTAAGATTGTCACAAGGGCATCCAAGACAACTATGACCCTATCAAGAAGTGAAACAACAAGTACCTGTTACTGAGGAATATATCAATTCATTTTCAACTAAACCAGACATATAACTGTGGCCTTCTACCTGCGTATTTCATTGAGATTGTGTTAGTATCTCATGTTAATTTAAAAGTTTATGTTTGCTTAAATGGATACTATTTATAGTCCAAAAGAGGCATTTTGGATTACTCATAGTTTGTAATGGTTCTAAAAAACAACCATAGCAAAAATTAATTCTTCGTCGGTAAAAAGTATTCTTACCAAGTAAGTTGGGAGTTTCTTCCAGAAATTATGGAGAATTTACATATTTTTTATATATGAAGACTGTACAGAATCCTTTATAACCATTTTCTAACCAAAGGCTAACCTAATGCAACAACATTTTCCATAAAAAGTACAAAAGATCAAGCCAACATGTGTATGTATTTAAAGAGATGGATAGTAGGTTTACCTTATGAGAACATGGCACCTTAAAATCACCACAATTGATGAGTGGTTAATGGCAAATGGCATCATGAGTGGAGCTTTTCCAAAAGAGATTATTCATTTGCATTACAATATATACAACATGTAGTTAGCGTCCATCCATGTTAGTACACACACTCGATGGTATCAGTCCTGAAATCGGGTACCAAAAAATGATTTTATATATTCACATGATGTCATGATGTCAACAAATTACATACTTTATTTTAAATCTCAATTAGAAATATGCTAAATTGCTTCAAATGCTTAGAATTAGGTAGGCTTTCAAAGACAACTAACAATGCGATGATCTATAGAATGCATAGAAGGAGTTCTTTCTAGGTAACATACTACATTACTATTACAAGGTGGCCCATATGATACATTGGTAATTATTGATGCAAGACATAATTTCAACAATTTATTTCAAAATTTATATTTTTCCTCTTAGAAGGTCTTAGAGATTTACAGAACATGAAGTTGGCTTCTCTGTTACTCCCATAATTTTTATAGAATTTCTAATTTCATATTTGGGATAGAAATTTCAGTACTCTTAGGCATAAGTTAAGATGTTGTTTGATTTTTAAGGCTCTAGTCATTAGGAAAGGTGATTCTTATGATTAGGATTACTTGTGGCATCCTATGTATTTTTCAAACTCCAACACACCAAGGGCAAACAGTGGAGGAATTTTGGGGGTTGTGATTGTCTACAAAATGTAGATCAGATTTGTGGAACTTTTTTTGCTCTTTTCTCTTGACCGTTAGTTCTTAGAGGTTCATTGGAGTTGCTGAAAGGTGAAAAGCATAACATGCCCAAGAAATATTGTGCTGAGCACCTCGTACTGGGAGAAAGGAATGGTGAGGGCCTTGTTAAGGGGCTCAAGGCTTAGTAGGCAAGGGCGATGGGTAATGTTAGGGGATTATGGGATTTAGTAGGTTATGGTTGATATAGGGGGTTTAAGGGGTTAGAGGTTAATGGTTTACATGATAGGATCCAGGGTTAAAGATTAACCAATTAATGGATTATATGTCAGGGATTAAAGGATGTCGATGGTTATGTATTTAGGTACAATGAGTTACAAGTTAAGGTTAATGGGAGTTTAGGGGTTAAAGTTGTGGTTAAGGGTCAAGGTTTAAGAGATATGGGACCAAAGCAAGGAGTTCAAGGATTCTAAGAGAAGAATAGCGTTTTGGGTTTATGACCGACAAGCACTTTATGACAGGTGTAGGGTTAAGTGATTATGGCTTTAGTTAAAGGGATAGGTATTTTAGTGTTAGGGTTACGTGCATGGGTTGTGACAATGTGGCCCCTAATCCCCCTTGTCAAAACTATTGGGGTTCTCTTATCAATTTCTTCCATCGTCTTTACTTATAGTTCCTGCTTTGCGCGTAAGGCCCTAAGTGTCTTTCTCATTCCCTGAACACAGATTATACATCCGTAAACCATGTTGACCTCTAATCTCTACCCATCCATGCTACCTTATGTCCCTTGCCCCATTCGTACTCGAAACATCCTCTCAAAATTCAAAGTGATAATTGAACATTTTGAAAGTATACCTAACAAAACAAATTCTTCAACTAGTCCACTAGGCTAACCCTGAGCTATTAGATGTCATTTCATTGAGCTTGCTAAAGTGATAGGTGAGAGCTTTTCATAGCTCATCAAAGGTGCACCAAGATAACAACAGTCTATTTAGCTATAGAATTTGACTTTTTATTTGTACCAGTAGTTGCAATGTAGTGTATGTAGAGCAATTCTAATTCTTCTTCTTTCACCGTGCCATGTAAAAATAAATGAAGCAAATCAGTCTCAACTTTCACTCGAGAAGGAAAGGTTGAGAACTTAATAAATCCAGCATGAACAAACAAAGAATTCAAATGATTCAGGTTGAAGGCCTCCCTTTGCAAACAAGAATTCTAAGCTTTTTATAAGAACAGTATCGAATCTCCGCTGAGAGTTTGTTGATGTTCACTCACCAACTGCCTCCAAATTCGAGAGCGTCAACCCAACAATAAAAATAGGTGTTCATAAGGTGCTTCAGTTTAATGTGCAATAATATCACCTTATTGAATCTATTCTACAATATGATTTCGAAAAAGCACGTTTCGTAAATGTGTGAAAGAAACAATCCATTTGGTTAGCAAAAGAAGTCTCTGAAGACACTCGAGAAAACCCCTTTGAAGTGATAGATTGCATATGAGTTTACAAAAAATATAATACAAGTCAATCTCATGAACCCTATATTTCTTATGTGTTCTCACGCATGTAATCACCGAGCTTTGACATGTGATGACACACATATGAAAGACCTTTATTTTCACACGTATCATCTTTCGCTGACATCATGTTGCCAAGAATGAAAGTGTTCCGGATTTAGGTTAAAGTTCCTGTTTTGGTATGTTGTCTTTTTGTCTGTGCTGAAGACATGGACTCTTTCTAGTCCCCTGCTACTGTGCTGACGCAGTGGCTTTTCAAATCATTCAAGGAATATCGTGGGCTAATATCAGGATATCTGTATTGCAATGTTCAGTTACACGATGAACTATTTAGCACAATTTCACGTGTTCACGGATTGAATTGAGATCGTGTTGCCGGATGGATGCGTCTATCTACATATCGAGCTGACAGACATTAAACTCAGCTGAGCATTGTTTGTATGTATTGTTAAACGATATGTACGCGGCTATTAAGACTTGAGAGGTAGAACGTTCAGACTTTAGCGTTGTCACCCATTCCGGGTGATGATGATACCTTGTGAGGTATGGCGCGTTTCAAATTTTTAACTCTTGGACATATTCTATACGCTCTTCGATGAAGAAGCAACCTCTTAATGTTACTAATGAGTCACTAAACAAATCTACGTTCATGCAATAATTACCAATTTGGTTGTGACTCAGTAAATTGTGCTGCATAGTGGCCTGTTAGTGGTTATTTGATGTACGGTCTCAATTGCTCGATAAATTTGTAAGCCGATGTGAGTTCTGTTTGCACAGCGTGTTTTAGAGAAAGCGAGTTGATGGTGGTTGGCGGTTGCTGATCATCGAGATTTGGTATCCATTTGATTCTTTCTTTCTTGTGCACCTTTCACGTGGTATATCATTTCTGTCATAAACAATTTCCTATTACGCTATTAGAAAAAGTTGTGTTGCATCACTGAGCAAGCTTTAACGCAAATGTCGTGTTAATCTCTACAATACCACGTGATGATTTTCTACGTCTTTCAATTGGGATAGAATTTTCCCCTCAAGAGGTTGTTAGATTGTTTTCTAAACTCAAAGTTGTTACAAACATTTTCTTTTTATTTTATTTATTTATTTGTTATTTTTTCTTCAAGGAAGGTGTTTCGCTAAACTCTAGAAGAAGCACCAGGACAGTGTGCCCCATTATGGTTGTCAGCGTGGAAATTTGTTTTGTGGTCACGAAAGGCGAATAACCTCGGAGAAGACATGAAAATTGTGGTATGTCTTCACCGATGGAAAGCTTTGGCTAACATCCAGTTCGACATGCTAGGCAGGTCAATACTCTGGAGATCGCAGTATCTGCTACAGTGCACATTAAAAATGTAGTACTCCTCAAAGTCATGAGGGTCAGGGCAAGATTATTTATCGAATATGGTTTAGTCACATGAGTACAACTATCCTGGCCACTCCCGATGAAAGAGAGAGACCAACACAGCAACAAACTTAGATCGATCGGTGCACTCATCTTTTCATGGGAATTTCTTGCCACGTTTTTATTTTCTTACATAATGTACTCACCTACATCTTGAGAGTCATACAAAAATGGTGTTCCTTAATAAAGTTTTTTGTGAAGTAATTCATTTTTCCTCCAGAGATCAAAGTTACGTAGCTTTAACTGGCTCGAGTGTTTTTCACACGTCTCGGTCGGGAAACATACGCTTGCGGGAATTTTGCAGGAAATCACTACCAAAGTGTACAGAAAATCTCCCAGTGATCTCATTAAAAAGTATTTTTCCTCCTTACTAATGTTGATTAAATCGGTATTTCACTCTCGTTTTGTATATAAATTCATTGGTTTCTAGACTCATGTCGTACTTTGATATACTCGGCTCTCGGTTCCAAATTTGAGGTTTGAGTCTCATCATTGCTCGATTGGTGTCTTTTTGGTTGAGCAAGTCGCTTGTGTGTTGAAGGAGTTTGCAAACGAGACATGAATCTCAAGTAGCGTTGATGAGCAGTGCCAATAGAGAAGGTTTTATAAGTAAATATGTGCGGTCAGTGAACTCCGTCGATGTCTCAAAGTTTGGTACGCCATTCGAGAGCTCGAATGGTCATCAGCTTCACCCCACCATTTATCATGAGCTCAATAAAACAGAAGATGATCTCAACGTGAGGAGGCATTCAAATTAGTAGCCAGCGAAATGAATTATCGCCGGAGACCAGCGTCGTGCTACCCAAAAAGGCAGCGCAAAATTTGAGCTTAACAACAACGCGTTGAGCGTCGACAACATGTCGCTCGCGACTCGCGCGTATCTCGCTATCAGCAATGCTTTCACTCAACCAAATCACTCCAGCTGCGTCTATTTCTATGCAACAATCTATTTATGTTATTCACGCTTCTATGCAACATTTTAGAATAACCAAGGTTTATTTACAGTAAAGTGAATGTCAAAGTGCCAATTTACTTTTGAAAACGCGAAATTTTCTATCCCTCGTTGCCTAATGAGACCTTCTTCATTGAATATTTTTTTGCATAATGGTGTTTTGTTTACTAATTTTTTATCATTCAATGAGTTTACTGTATCGTTAAGGTCTTCTCTATCATGCTCTTACAATGGTTCCGGTGCAACATGTCCTGGTGTGTACTTTCTAGTTTAAAGTTGCACCTATGTTAAAAACATACAATAATTTCTGATTCATGTGGATGTAAACTCAACTGACAATCACTGTTATTGAAAGTTATATTATGCAAACAGCATGAGATTCAAAAGTTCAAATGTTCCTTTGAAGCGCCAAATTCAAAAAATAACAATATATATCTGTTTATTTATTCTATTTCTAGAATGTGACTTTAATGAAAAAAGAAAAATTTATAACATACAAAAGAAAATAAATATCATGACCTTGATATAAATTTCATGTGGTTTCAATATCTCTTTCTTTTAAAATAAAAATATAATTAATCCACTCATCCACTATCACCGGATCATTTCAATGCAAACTTCCTAATGCTAATGATTTTCGCTTCTCAATTCTAGCTACTTTAAAATGGGTTTCCATCTTCATTGCATGTCGTCTTAGTTGCCATTCTCTTCAAATATGTCGATTTCGTCTCAAATATTTTTATCCCAAAGTGCTTTTGTCCCAAATATTATGTCTCAGATTGCTTTTAGTCACTTGATGTCTCAAAGTGCTTTTGTCTTCAAATATAAAGTTTTGTCTTCTGCGTGTTTTTGTCATCAAATCGTTTTGTCTTAAAATATAAAGGTTTTGTCTATGTAATTTTTTGTCTTAATTTTACTTTTGTCTCAAATTGTTTTTTCTTTCAACTAGTTTTGTTCCAAATCATTTTTAGCTAATGCCATATATAAGTTTTGTCTCAGAAACATATTTTTGTCTTACACTACTTTTTGTCTTAAAGTTTACCATCTTTAATGCACTCCAATTCAGTCATTAAATTTTAACATAAAATAACTAAATATAAAAGTAACTCTTTTAGGACAAAAGATTTCACACTGATCTTTAAAAAATGCTTCATCTGATCACTAACCCACATTAGCAGTGGTGTACCACACCACACTCATATGCTTTGATCAAAAGCATCGCAGCTCAACACTAGGGTCCTCTTCGACCTCCATTTCGCTCTGCTTCATGCATACCTTTGCTTGTGTGCTGCGCGCTTTCGTGTATCCATTAATTCTATGTATTCATAACTCCATCCACTGTGCTGTCGTCAATGTTGACAGCATGAATTGATTTGCAAATGGAAAGCAGATGCCATCTCCTTTGGTGCAGTTGAACGTATGGCTGAGAATCAATTGCCTTGGTTGTTGATTGTGCACGCATCGCCCTCATGGCGATTAATGATATCCCCACACATTGTAATCGTTGTTCACTTCATCAGCATAAGCACACAGTATTAGCCGCATTTTAAACTGGCAGTCGACCTACTTTCAGAGATATACTTTCAGTACCTTGTTGTTTATTTTCGTATTGTTAATAAATGAAATTTCTCACAAATGAAAAATGTTGATTTTAGATCAATTCATGGACACCGTATGCGTTTCTCCATGAAGCTCTTCTCCGAAAATGATCAATGCCATCGTTGTACTTGCATGTAAACGTCTTGAGTATAATCATCAGTTGTGGCCTAAAGAAGCATTACCCTGCAACAATTAATATAGTAATAGGGATGAAGGGGATAAATCGTTCTTAAAGAGTTTGAAGCATTTAGCATCACAATGTCGAGGTGTGGACCAAACCTTTAGCAGAAAGAGTCATAAAGTTGTTTGAAATGGTAATCGTAATGATCTAATTTATTCTCGCCTCGATGAGCGTCAGCTGTAGCTTGACAAGGAGCAACAAACGCCCGTATATTGTCATGAAGGAACGACCTCTTCGCTAATTTAAGTTTCCGCCCGTAACGTGGTAGGGGAATCATCATGGCATTTCCAAGCTATAGTCATGTGATGTGATTCTATGAATGATAATGTGATCACATAACGTACTATAATGTATGACCTTGCAATGTGGACATTGGCACTGTCGATTGTCTTATAGTTGTTCATGATAACTTTCTTTGAGTTGGACACGGCACCGAGGAATTTCTTAATTAACAGGGCTTAATTTTTAAGGAAAGGCAAGGAACAGGAGTTTGGGGTCTTGGTACCCATACATTACGTGTCACCACATACAAAGGATGAAGATATGTATGAAAGTTGAGGTCTGTTTTATTAGTGAACAAATAGTATGTTTGAGTAGTTTGTTTCTAGATATATTCTGTATGTGTGTTAAGCCGATGTATGTTAATAATTTTGTTTCCACTGTGAATTTATCACAGATTGGTAGAGTAGATTCTAGTCTGATACTTAGGTAAATTTTGGGTGATCAATTTAGGATTCACATACTAATTTCTTAACACATAGTATTAGAGTAGGATTCACATTAGAACTAGAATATTGAAGTCCCGAAATACAAATGATCATTGAAGAAATCTAATGATTTATTCTAGAGGCATAGTTAATGTGGAGCTCAATGGTGACAAATCTAGAATACCCTATGTAGTCTTCTTAATGGTGTAAGAAGGATGCCAGGAAGATCAATGAGAAATTTTCAGTAACACAAAAGGAGTTGTGATAAATCGATATTGGAAAATTGACAGAGAGATTTCTGCAAGGAGGTCAAGACTTAGTGAGTTCAGTTTCGTGCGTAGTTTTTATGGAAGTGAGTACTTTAATATTTGGGAGACTGGCACCATTATTGCGTAGCCATCAATAATGCAAAGCAACAAGATGGCAGGCGATGATGATGAGTAGATCAGATTTCTGCCTATTCATGCACCACATCTTCAGGAATGAGGAGATGTATATCCTTAGTCCAAGAGTTGGTGCACTGGCAAGGCTCCATTGAGGTGTTCTTCCATGGATCATTAATTGCTGTTAAGCTTCACAATGTTCGTAGTAGCAGGATTTCGTTGCTTTGCCTTGACACAAAGGAGTACAAGAGAGTGTTGACAAGCAGGCGACAGAGTTATAGTTAATGCAGACACCGCCTAGTAGACACCTTGTAGACCGTTGATTCAAATTTTGTTTTTGATGCTTCTCACTTACAAGTGTTGAAGGAGAACAAAAAACAATGAGAGGTGTTGGTGGCGATTACATTCCATAGGTGTAAGATTAGGTGTAATATAACTTTTCATGCTAAGAGGGAGGTTAGCACGTAACAAGAAAATCTTAATTTTGATTTTGACTTAATTAAAATTGAGGAAATTAAAAAATTCCATACCGTAGACAACTTGGAAGAGTTAATTAAGGACAAGACTATTATCGTCAGTTTAAGAACAATGAATTCAAGTTAATGATTTCAAGTTCAATTTATTTGAGTTGACTTCAAAACTAGAGTCTACCTTAGTTAATTTTAGGTTAGGGAGCATGTTTAGTTGTGTGCAATGGGTTCCCAACCTAGGATCCTAGGTTGGAGTTGATTTCAACAGCACCCCACCGTAATAAATTGAGTGTGGCTGCTAAACTAGTTCTCTAACTGCTGATTAGGAGATCATGTGTTATGTTCAAAATTGAAAGTGTTTTTTAAACAGACCAAACCTTAGCGACTAGAAAGGTATCGTCATTGCGATTTGCGCTCGCGAACGGCCTGAAAACCGTCATATGAGGAAGACACGTGTTCGTTCGTTCCAGCGAACAAATTTCCAGGACCGGGGATGCTCATCAATAGCAGGCCACAGCTGGCATATTTCAGGAATATTTTGCTTCTAAGTGAACAGGATTTCAACACGCAAGGGCGTTGTGATCGCTGATCCCAGATGTAAGCCGACCGTTAATGCTTTCAAATGTCATTGACGAGCGATGGCGAGCCTAAGGTCGCGCACATGTCCCAAAAAGGGTATGGGTAAAACTTGTTGGAGGGTTGGTGAGTTTAACCCGCACTCGAGCAAAAGGTATAAATTTACCACTTACCATGTTTTAACAACCACAGATCTCCCATTCATTTATGCTGTAACAAGTTTGGCGGTTTGGGGAGGGGAGAGAAGTACCTTGAATGGCCTAGTGTCTGGGGAGGAAGGGGAGGGGGGACTACCACGTCCCAACCTATTGGTAGCTCGAAACAGTTATTGCATGGGTGTATTACAACTAGAGCATCAAACATTATATAACCCCATAGTAACAAACTTAACCGGGTACAGATATTTATTTACATGTCATATGGTGACAATAACCGCAGGTGACGATTTTTTAACCCATTTTAAGAGGGGTAAGAACACACATGCGTGTTCACTGGAATTCTAATGGAAATTATTGCAAATAATCATGGGTAAACGTCATGCAGACTGCTGCGCTTCAACTTCATGTAGAGTTCAAATGTATACGGAGTTAACTATGAGGTTGGTATGCAGCATCACAACGCCCAAATCGTTTTATGCCTATCCAAATGGCTCTTCGACAGACCACATGCCCTAAATTTGTAGCTTTTTATTGGTGCCTATTGCGGCCACATTTACCTCTTCACTTTTAGTGGACTTTTCTAGGCGACATCGGATGTGCATTGGGAGGTCAATTTTTGACTAATTTAGTGAGACACGAGTCTACCTAGACTAACTTGAGCATTCTAGAGCCATTGGTACACAAAAAAACCATTAGAGGCATGGTAAACACACATAATTTTCAACCTTTGAGCGCAATGGGAAAAGAGGGAAATGCTCATTGTGAAGTCGGATCAGCGAGACATAGCCTCGAGAGGGGTAGAATTGCTTCAACATCACTCACGTGTAAAATTTATGTGTGATTGTATTTCTTTATTATCTGCACTCGCTGTATGGTGTTTTTAAGGCTTTTTTCATGCTTAAATTTCAAAAATTCATCTATGTTTCATGGTTAAAATACTCATTCCTTAAGCGAAAAAATGGAGACAAATTGCACATGTTTATTATTGCGAAAGGACACTTTAGCGCAAGAAAACCAATACACCCTTTCGGATCAGTTGGTATGAGAGCCAGAGTTTAATCTCTAGTGTTTTAGTGTGCAAATATTTGTTGGGCATGTGTTATATTCTTTTCGCAGCCCCACGCCCCAGCGCACCCGTTGCGTTGCGTGCGGCAACAGGTGGCCGTCGCGTGAGGCGGCCCCTAATCGTTGGGGTACCGGGGCGGCGCCGACAGTGGGAACGCACTGTTTGGTGTGTGACCCACTCATGACGCGTGACCCACCCATGTTTTCGTGCATGATTTTTGCACATGGTTTTGGGGTACGTAAGTGGTTTTTGCGGTATTTTGTAGATCCGACGCGATGTGAACCACATTTATGTTCTAACTCAAGGTTAATGGATTGGGGTTTTTATGTATGCTTCGGCATGTATATATGTGTGTTGTAACACTAAAAGGAATACATAAATGAAAAATCGAAATTTCAGAATCGCAAATCCCAATTTGGGATCCAGGGGAAAAGCTTTGTGTTTATCTCTGCTTTTATGTTTTATGCTCTTGCCATTAAGCTTTATTTTCTCCGCTATAAGATTCATGTGCAGATCATTTTCGTTCGAGTAATAAACCCACATTTGCATCGCAGTTGTTTTGGCTTCAAGCCGCCTTCTGCCGTCGAGGGTTTTTTCTCGGACCTGGCGAGACTCTACGTTTCGATGCGGGAAGATACGTCAGGACCGATTCTTGCGGTGAAAAGAAGACGCAAGCGGCGGAAAGACAGAGAGACCGAGAAATCGTAATGGACAGAGTTTTGAGTTATGAAGCTCAAGATGGAGGATACGGTGGTGGATAAAGATGAAGTGGATTTCACGTGTAGATCCGCAGCACTAAACCAACGGCAATGTCAGAGATAAGACGACAGAAGCGGATTTCGGAAGGCCAAGAGCACAATACGGCTGTGTGTCTCGGATTCGATATTTTTAGTGTATGACCGGAAGCTACGACGAAGAATTTGTGGGAAAAACTTCTGGGAATTTGTACCTAACCTCAGTCTCGTGGATAATTTGTTCTCGTGCGATAAAAGTTGTATAACACGAGGGATGAAGGATGGAGACTCGCGAGCGAGCATCCGAACGCCTTCAACACTTGCAAGTCAGAGTCGAACATCACGTTGATATTAAAATATCATATGAATATAAGTGCATTAGTTTGTTGTAGCTCTGGCCGTATTCGTGGGAAAATCTGGTTAATGCAATGCAGTAGCAATCCTGACTACCTCGACTTTGATGACATTGTTCTGACCTTGTTGCTCGGAGGAGGAGGCGGGAGAACATGGAGGGCCGCAACGGAGATGCCTTATCCGTACGCAGGAAGCGTCCCGTGCCGCAAACAAGAACAAGGTTTCGAGTCGGAGATCCAGAATCTCAGAGGGAGATTCTACCTCTGCGAAAGTTTGTAAAGGTGTATGCCTCGAAAATGCGGACGAAGGGCACTACAAAAGGACACGGCAGGATTCAAAGTCTCCCGAGAAAGGAAAGGGATCCGATGAGCTCCTTTCTACGAGAGTGCAACCACCTTCGGATGAAGGCGAGGGATTTGCATTTGAAGCCTCTTCTTCGAAATACGCAGTGCAGATCATGAGCTGCGTGACTGGGTGACTCGAGTGCATCCTCTCACTTCGCGCACGAGTGGTTCTACAAGTATGAAAATATGATGGTGGTGATGTCTTCCTAGGGGATGATAGGAAGGCGAGTAATCGCGGTGACGTGGAAAGGTCAAGGTCGAAGGTCACGAGGTGGAAGGATTAGAACACTTCTGGTGTTCTTCATATTCCTACATTGGCCGGAAATCTGATTTACGTAAGCAATATGGATGATGCGGGTGTAAAGCGTGTTTGACAAATATGCTGCAAGATGGTTCGAGGAGCTGCTTGGTATTAATGCGGGGAGTTCGGACTAGAACTCGTACAAGCCTACAAGGTAGCATTTGTTATTGATGGGTGTAACGATTCTATGGTTCTGAAAGTGGAGCGAAGCGCCTAGTCGTCTCGGAGAAAAGACCATGCTATGCAGCATCAAAGGCTTGGACATATTGGAGAGAAGGGCCTTCGGATCATCGCATAGAAATGATATGGTAGAAGGTATGTCTAATTTCTCTTTGGATTTCGACTTATGTGAAAATTGTTTAAATGGGAAGCAGAATCGGGTGAGTTTTTCCTTCTAGTGCTAAGAGGGTGAACAAGATATTAGAACTTGTGCATGGTGATGTGTTTGGACACATGTCGGGTTCCATCAGCGTAAATTTCGTGTACTATGTTTCATTCATAGATGACTTTCAAGGAATACATGGATATATTTCTTGAGGAAGAAATCTGAAGTCTTTGACGATTTAAAGAATTTAAGGCTCGTGGAAAACTAGACAGAGAGAAGGAGATAAAGGCACGAGGACGTATAATGGTGGGGGAGTTACGCAAGAAGGAATTTGAAGAGTCTGTAAGCAAGTGTGGTATAGCACGGCGTAAGGACTACTCCATACACACCTTAGCAAAACGAGTTATAGAAAGAATGAACAGAACGCTAATGGAAAAGGCAAGAAGCATGCTCGGTGGTGCCGGGTTAGGGACAAGAATTTTGGGCAGAGGGCAGCGGAGACTACATGTTACTTAGTTAACACGATCACCCTCATCATCGTTGGAGGATAAGACTCCACATGAGGTATGGACTGCAGAAACCCTCTCTTTCACATCCTAAGGGTATTTGGATGTGATGCATATGTACATGTTCCAAAGGAGAAAAGGACCAAGTTGGATAATAAATGCAGAAGGTGCATCTTTATTGGGTATAAAGATGGTTTAAAGGGTTACAAGCTTTTGGAACCCGTAAACAAAAAAGGTTGTGTACGGCCAAGATGTGGTGTTTAGAGAGGTGAAAGATGTTTTTACACATGAATTCCTACCAAAGGAACCTCGAGAAGATAAAGTTTGAGCTAAATGAGGATGAATCAGACTACATAACGTAGAAGACTCGGTAAGATGAAGAGCCACAAACTCCATCCTTTGAGAAGATCTGGTTCGGGAAAGAAGGCAACCGAAAGGTATAGTCCATCTACTTTCTGTTCAGGTTTTTACTTTAACTATAGTCGATGATGATCCCGTAACTATCGTGTGAGTGCAGGTAGATTCAGAGGATGGAAAACTCTGGAAGGAGGCCATGATTGATGAAACGACATCCTTGCACAAAAACGATGCATGGGATCTGGTGGAGTTGCCGGCTGGAAGGAAGCCCATCTAGAGAAAATGGGTGTTTAAAAAGAAGATGAATGTAGAAGGCAAGGTGGAGAAATACAAAGCTTTTTTGGTAGCAAAAGGTTATTCCCAGGTGCCGAGAATTGATTTTGGTGATATTTTTTCTCCTGTTGCCAAAGTTACTTCTATTAGATTACTTTTATCCGTTGCTATTGCATTTGATTTTGAGATAGAACGGATGGATGTGAGAGACAACATTTCTTCACGGGGATATAGAGAGAGATCTACATACGAAGCAACCCGAAGGCTTTATGGTGAAGGGTAAGAAAGAGCGATATGCAAGTTGAAGAAGTCTCTGTATGAGTTAAAACGAAATACCAAGGATGTGGTATCGTAAATTTGATACCTATATACGGGGGACTTGGCTTCACTGGTAAGCAAGGAGGATCACGCGTGTTTATTTTAAATTAATTGGTGACCGTGTTATTTATTTGGTCTTATATGTGGATGATATGTTGTTGATTGGAAATGACAAAGAAATTATCCAAGATTTGAAGACCCAACTATTCTCCAAATTCGACATGAAGGATCTTATCTGCTCACAAACTATATTTTGGGCATGGAAATTGAGAGAGATTGGGCAAAAAAGGATGCTGCGGTTAAACCACTATTCTCAAATTTTACATGAAGGATCTTGGTGCTGAAAAACTATATTTTTGGGCATGGAAATTGAGAGAGATCGAACGAAGAGGACGCTCGGTTAAACCGGAGGAAGTATGTCAAAACTATATTGCGTAGGTTCAATATGCGGGTGATAGTAAACCAATGAATGTTCCTATTCTCGTAGGTGTAAATCTATATCGGTTGAATAGTGTCCCCAGGACACAAGAAGAAGAGGAGTATATGTCCTGTGTTCCATATGCAAGTGCGGTGGGTAACTGTGATGTATGCAATGGTCCGGACTAGACCGGTACATTGCACATTGAGTGGGAGCATTGAGAAGGTTTATGTCGGACCCGGAAAGAAGCATTGGACACTAGTGAAGCGAGTTTTCAGATATTTACGTGGCACCAGTGATTATGGCTTGTGCTGCAAGGAAGACTAGGATTGGAAAGAATGTTGGGCATTCGTGGTTTTGTTGATGCGGATCGCTAGAGATGTCTGGACCAAAGAAGATCTACAAGTGGGTATGTGTTTAGCCTATTTGGAGGCATAGTCGCTTTGGATGAGTAAAATACGATCTGTAGTGGCTCTTTCAACTATCGAAGCGCAGAATACATAGCAGCCACTCATGCGAGCAAGGAAGCAATTTGGTTGCGAGAGATTGTGTTCAAGTATGGGGTTGGTGCAGACAAGCTATAAGGATAGGCTGTGATAGCTAAAGTGAAATTTTTATTGGCTAAGAACCCCGATCATCATTCAAAGACAAAGCACATTGATGTTAAATATCACATTATTAGAGATATGGTTGAGGCTAAAAGGGTGTTGTTGGTAAAGGTGGACACTTTGAAGAATGTTGCGGATGCATTGCTGTAAGTCTGTGAGCACTCGGGAAATTTCTCTTGGTGTAGAGAAACAATGGGTGTTGAAGAATTGGGCCAATGACTAAGCTCTCATGTGGCCCTCAGTGGAAAGAAAACAACAAGTAGCGAGAATGTTGGGTATGTGTTATATTCTTTCTCACGACTAGCCCCACGCGTGTGTATGTTGCACTTGTGGCGCGACAGTCACAAGGGGGGAGGCAGCCCCCATCGTTGGGGTCCAGGGCGGCACCCGGCGAAAATTTGTTTGGTGTGTGGACCGACTCATAGCGGACCCACCCATGTTTTGTGCATGATTTTGCACATGGTTTTGGGGTATGGCGGTTTTCGGCCCCACGGTATTTGTAGATTCGGTCAAGGGAACTATGGTTATGTTCTAATCCGGGGTTAATGGATTGGGGTTTATGTATGCTTTGGCATGTATATATATATGTGTTGTAACACTAAAAGGAATATAATGAAAAATCAAGTGTCATCCCAATTTGGGATCCGGGGAAAATCTCGTGTTTATTCTGTTTTATGTTTTATGCTTTCGCTATTGTTTATTTTACTGTTATAATATTCGTGTGTAGATAATTTATGTTCAGGGTTAAAACCTACAAGATTTGTTAACTATTTACAAGGGTTTCATGCTTACGAGCCTCGAAAGCTTAAGAGATGAGAAAGGCAAATTGGTGGAAGCAAGAGGTTCTCAAACTGAGCCACAGCAAAGGAGGACAAGATTGCCACATTTTCCACCACCTAGTTCACCTCCAAAAGAAGCAGAAGAAGCTATAAGCATGCTTCCAGGAGAAGAAGAAACCCATGAAGAGGTGGATCCCAAAGAAGAAGAAATATTTTTTAGGAAAGCATTCCTTGACATGGCTGGAATGGTGAGAGTCATTTATCGAGAAAGGAATGAAATACTAGAAGGAGAAGCATCCAAACTTCACAAGGAATTTCAGGGATCATCAGGAGGCCACAATGATGAAGATAAATCAAAGAAGGGCAATGGAGGAAATGGAGGCAGTGGAAAGTCACCATCCTCAACCCCATCATCATCATCCTCTACTTCATCTTCAATACCTCAGTCACACAAGTCAAAGAACACTGGTAAATGTATTTTTTCTAAAACTTGATGTTAAGTTTGAATTCCCAATGTTTAATGGTGAATTCAATGCAGAAAAGCTTGATAATTGGACTAGGCAATTGGAAGTTTATTTGAGAATTCAGAACCTTCATGATGATGATACCAAAATCCAACTAGCTTCATTGAGGATGGAAGGTGCAGCTCTTGTTTGATCGGAAGCCAAGACAACGGAGGAGATCAAAAAGCATGGTAAGATTATTCTATCATGGACTAATTTCATTATTGCAACAAAACAATATTTTTATCCATTAGCTCACATTCAGAAAGCCATAATGAACTGGAAAAATTTTAGACAATTGAAAGGACAAAATGTACAAGACTACGCCCAAGAATTTAGGAGAAGAGCTCTCTTATTAGAGGTAGATTTGCAGAGTCAAGATACTTTGCTCAAGTACATAGGGGGCTTACATAGCTACCTAAGACATACTATTCTCATGTTTAACCCTACAAGCTTAGATGAGGTATGTGTTCAAGATACACATTTAGAAGCAAGAGGGAAAAACATTACTGAAGAGAGAAGGAAGAAACCTTTTAAGGGGAAAAAAAGAGAGAAGACCTCAAAAGGTAAGGGAAAAAAGAATGCATCTATCAAGAAAGAGGGAGAGAAAGTGGTATGTAAACATTGTTCAAGAGAAGGCCATGAAGAGAAAAATTGTTGGAAATTACATCCTGAAAAGAGACCCAAGTATAAAAATAAAAAGGGAAGCAGAAAACTGCAGCTATAACTCAACATGACTTAGGAGAGGATTCAAGTGATGAAACTAAAATTACAGTCATGGGATTGAAGAACATGAAGGAGAAATAAATTGAAACAAATCCCATTACTAGTACTTAAAACTGTCACATACAAGCTCCAAGTGAAGAAGAGAGAATTGAACTATTTCATGTGAGGGTCATATCCAAACATACCAAGATTGACACACTCTTTGAAAGTGGGTCACAAGCAAAATTAATCTCTGAAGACTTGGTCAAGAAACTTAATCTTGAGACCATTCCACATCCAAAACCATATCCACTTGGTTGGATTTGTAAGGATGCAAATTTACAGGTTTCAAAGAAGTGAATATTGCGCTTTTCAATAACTGCACATTTTGTTGACACAGTTGAATTAGATGTGGTTTTGCTTCATATTACAGGTGATGTGTTGGGAAGTCCTTAATTGTATGACAGAAAAGAGATCTTCCATCATCGTGAGAAAAAATACCATTTATTCAAAGATCGAAAGGAGTACATTGTTAGAGCACATCGCAAGAAGACAAATATTGCAATGGTAAATGTTAAACATGTAAAAAGACTGGTGAATTCAAGTAAGAATTTTGTTCTTCTAATGATTAAGCCTAAAGCTGATTTTAATCATGAGTCATTTGAAGATTGTGATCCTAAGTTGAAATCATATTTATATGATGTAGTTGATGCACATCATGAGATGTTTCAGGAGCTAACAGGATTGCCTCCTAAAAAGGGAGATTTAACATGAGATTCATTTACAACAATGTTGTCTTCTTCCAAACATCGACATGTATTGCATGTTGATAATGGAGAATGCTGAAATAAAGAGGAAAATCAAGGACTTGTTGGACAAGGGACTCATAAGGCCAGGCACTTCGCCATGCAATTCACCCATAGTCCTGATTCCGAAGAAATATGGGACTTGGCGCATGTGTGTCGACTTCAGATATTTGAACAAGATAATGGTAAAGAATCGATACCCACTTCCAAGGATAGATGATTTGCTAAATTACCTGAAAGAAGAATTTTTTTTCACTAAGTTAGGTTTACAAAGTGGATATCATCAAGTAAGAATTGCAGAAAATGACATATGGAAGACTACATTCAAAACCAAACAAGGACTCTTTGAATGGTTGGTTATGTCGTTTGGTTTGTGTAATGCATCAACGACTTTCATGCGTGTTATGGATAATGTTTTACATCCATTTATTGATGAATTTGTGATTGTGTATTTAGATGATATACTCATTTTTAGAAAAACAAGATAAGAACATGTCTTGCATGTGAAAAAGGTGCTTGATGTTTTGAGGAAAGAGAAATTATTTCTTAAGATGTCTAAGTGTGAATTTGGAAAGACTTCTCTAGTTTATTTGGGACACATTATAGGAGGAGGCGAGTTGATAATTGTTCCTTCTAAAGTGGAAGCCATTGTGAATTGGCCCACTCCCAAATCAGTAACCGAGGTAAAAAGTTACTTAGGCGCAGCTCAGTATTGGAGAAATTTTATTGCTAATTTTTCTTCCATAGAAGCTCCTATTCATGCAGTGACAAGTGTGAAGAAAGGCTTCCAATGGGGAGGAAAACAGTATTAAGATTTTGAAGCTTTAAAATAAAAGATAAGTTCAGCTCCTATCCTTGCATTACCGGATTTGAGACAGCCATTCAAGATTCAAACCGATGCTAGTGATTATGCCATGGGTGAAATACTTTTGCAGCATGGTAAACCTATCGCTTTTCATTCTGAAACATTTAATGGTGTTGTAACTAATTATCCTACATATGACAAAGAGTTGTATGCATTGGTACAAAGGGTCAAGAAGTAGAAACACTACTTGATGGGTAAAGAGACAATTATACATACTGATCACCAACCATTATAGTACTTGCAGTTGCAAACAAAATTGCAGCAATTACGACATTTCAGGTGGATGGGATTTCTTCAATAGTTTCACTTGGTTATAAGGTACAAGAAAGGTATTTTCAATAAATTTGTTGATATGCTTTCAAGGCCAATTATAAGTTCTTCTACTTTGCTTAAAAATGATTCTATTGTACATGAGAGTTACATAGAATAGTATTCATCTAATAATGATTTTCAAGATGTGTATGCTAGTTTGAGTGAAGGGAATCAAGTTGAGGAAAATGATTATCACATGCATAATGATTTGTTGTTTCATTTGGGAAAGTTGTGTATACCACAAGGAGAGAGACTTAGTGTCATGAGAGAGGCTCATTCTTCTCTTATTGTTGGACACTTTGAGGTAAGAAAAATAGTGGCACATCTACAGAGGTATTGCTATTGGCCTCACATGATAGATAGTGTGTCACGTTTTATAAGAGGATGTTCTATGTGTGCAACAAGCAAGCCTAGAAATAGGAAGTTTTGGTTGTACACGCCACTACCGATACCATCAAGGCTATGGGAGAGTGTTCCCATGGACTTTGTTGGAGGTATACCTATGTCAAGAAAACATCATGATTATGTTTATGTAGTTGTGGATAGATTCAGTAAAATGTGTATACTTATGCCATGTAAGAAAAAAAATTATTGATAAACAAACTGTTGAACTTTATTTTCAACATGTATGGGTTCATTAAGGTTTTCCAAATTCTATTTTTAGTGGCAGGGATTCCAGGTTTGTTGGGAGTTTTTGGTCCAATCTTTGGAAGATGATGGACACAAATTTGAAAAAGAGTACTTCTTTTCATCCACAAACTGATGGCCAAATCGAGGTGGTGAACAGAACTATTGTGCATCTATTTAGAGGATATTGCAGCAAAAATCCCAATTTGTGGGATGAAAAACTACATTACTTTCATCGCGCTTACAACCGGGCCAAGCACTCTTCTACAAATACTTCACCTTTTGAAGCTTGCTTTGGGTAATTGTCGAAATCGCCATTAGACTTCATCTGTGAGAAGGATGTTGCAATTAATGGGCATAGTGATATTTACAAGGCTCGAAAGTTCATTGAGAAAATTCAGATTATTCATCAACAAGTTCAAGAACAACTTGAGAAGAGTCAAAGAAAATACAAGGAGAGGCATGACAAACATAGAGTTGATCACAAGTTCCAAGAAGGAGATGAAGTATGGTTGCACATAAACAAAGAAAGGATGCAAGGAGAAGGTAAAAAGCTCAATCCCATTCGTTATGGTCCATTCAAGATTATTAAACAAGTTGGTAATAATGCATTTCAACTTGACTTGCCTTCATATATGAAAATGTATTCCATTGTCAATGTGGAGAATTTACGTTTGTATGAGCCTCCTTTGATTGATGATCAAGGGAGTGATTTGCAGCTGCCATCTATAGAATATTTCTCACTTGAATTTATGGACGAGCTCAAGGAGGATTCCATCTTTAATAGGAGGATGCACACTTCTAAGAGGGAAAGTGTCAATTATCTTCGAATTGGACTCAAGGGCAACAAACCAAGTATGGAAAGATGGATGGAAGTGGAAAAGGTGAGGGAGTTGTATCCTCATCTTCTGAACTGGTAATTAAAGTCTTTTGGGGTCCAAAAGCTTCTGAATGGGGAGGTGTGATCAAAAGATCATGTGTTATGCCCAAAATTGAAAGTGCTCAAAACAGGACTGAACCTGAGCAACCGGAAAGGTCTCGTCGTTGCAATTATAGAACCGCAAATGGTTTGAAAAACCGATGTTGTATGAGGAAGATATCGCGTTCTATTCATTTTCCCAAACAATTTTTTTTTTGTGACTGGGATGCCCAGTCAGTAGGTAGGTACAATTAGCAGTTGGTATATTCCAGGAATATTCTATTTTCCTAAGTGAACAAGATTTCAACATGTGGCGTGTTGTGGATCGTTGATCTGAGATGTGTTTCTGACCGTTGATTTTTTTTTAAATGGGTCATTGGATGAGTGACATGTGGCAAGCTCAAAGGCTGCCACATGTCCTCAGAAGGGTATGGTAAAATTTGTTGGAGGGAATCAAAGTCGAACCCGAGACCTTGGGCGTAGGCGCGGATAACACTACCAACTGCTCTACCATGTGTTTATTTACAATCATAGATCTCCACACTCATTTATGTTGTAATGAGTTTATGGTTTGGGGGGGGGGGACTGCCAGTGGTCCCAACCCACTGTTAGCCCCGAAATAGTGGTCACATGGTGTATTACAACTGCAGCACCAAACATTATATAACCCCACAGCAATAAACTAAACCGACGACAATATTCTTTCACATGTCACGCGGTGACAATAATTGTTATGTGACAGTTTGTTTAAACCGTAACTTCTGGTGGTGGGTAAGCATTGTCACATGCGCGTTCATGGAATTTAAATGACACTTAATTCAAACATTCTGCAGAACATTGCATAGACTCTGGGTTTCACTCCAACTTCATGCGGAGTTCAAATAGTTAATGCAGAGTTAATGGCGGGGGTTGGTATGTGACCATCCCGCCCAAACTATTTTATCCCTATCCAAACGGTCTTCTGGCGAAATTGGAGCACGTCCTAAATTTAGGGATTTTTATTAAATTTAGTCACAATTAAGTGCCAGTCTCCACTTTTGGTGGAGCTTTTCTAGCTGACATTGGGAAAAATGCATTGGGAGGTCAATTTTCAACCAATTTGGGTGAAACAAGAGTCTACCTAGACTAATTGAGCATTCTGAGGCCATTGGTGCAGATAAAACAACCATTAGAGGCCTATAAAAACATGTAATTTTCAATTTTGAGCATAATGACAAAGAGGGACATGCCATTGGGAGCTGGACTAGAAGATGTAGCCCAAGAGGGGTGAAATGTTTCATCATGCCTATTGTGTAAAACTTATATGTGATTTTATTTCTCTGTTATACACTGATGTATGGTGTTTTTAAGGCTTGTCTTCATGCTTAAAGTTCAAAAATTCATTTATGCTTCATGGTTAAAACACTCATTCCTTAAGCGAAAAAATGGAGACAAATTGTACATGTTTTTATTACTGAAAGGACACTTAGCACAACAAAACTAATACACTCCTTTCATATCAACTGTTGGAGAAACTAGTGGAAGGTCAAGTTGTGCAGTGTAACTTCAATCACACTAAGTGATCATCCAAATAACTAATCAATAAGCCTTAATTAGCTAATGCATGCAGAGAATTTGAGTTACTTATTTGTGGTGGAGTTTCCAAGCTAGCGTACAATTATATATATTATATTAAGTGTACAGTTAATCGTATTAGTCAGGTGATCAATCCTACGAATTGCACAAACATTTTGGAGGAATTTCTTAACTAATAGGGGCCTAATTCCTCAAGGAAAAGCGCAAGGAAATAGGAGCTCGAGGCTCGAAATTTTCGCTAGGTATTGGCCAAGGTGAGCCAGTCAAGGAGAGGATAAAAGATACAAGTGCATGTTGAGCTCAAGGTTGAGCAGAGCATATTGTATTCATCCAAGTTCTTTGAATAATGCAATACATATAGTAAGGGGTTTTGAGTAGTTGCTTGCCCCTAGATATATCTTTGTGTATGTGCGTTGAATATTGATGCATGCCAATGATTTGTGTTCTCGATTGTGAATTTACTTCCGCAAATTGGTAGAGTAGATTATAATATTATGATTTATTAAAATTCATGAGAAATTTAGGATCTACACATTAATTTCTACAATAGTCACCCTCAAGCTAGATTCCAAAGCTTGAGGATGAGTACTTTAGGTACTAAACATTAGAGAAATTTTGATGTCAAAAATGGGTCTCAAAACAAAAATGTACAAAAAAAACCAACTTTATAAGAACCTATAGGATTCAATATGATGATTTCAACCATGGGGATGATTCATCATTTTTGGAGTAAAAAGGTAAAAAAAAATAAAAAAAAATAAAAAATCAACTTGTATTTTCAACTTATCTCCCTACGATTTTACTCAAAGTTTGAAAGGGAGCACTCATGCTCTCGCTTGAAATTTGAGTAAAATTGTAGGGAGATAAGTTGAAAACACGAGTTGACAAAATAGTTTCTCCTTCTCTCCCTCCAAAACATGATGACATAATCTAATATTATTTCATTATTTCCACTATAATTTTATAATATTCCTTAGAAGACCAATTTTAGACCTCAAAGTTTCTCCAATGCTAATGCTTGTAGTTAAAACAGGGACTCCAGAGGACCATCCAACTCCACCCACCAAATACTTAGTGTAATCAGTTTCTCACAGTGAACTTATAGGTCCACCACCTCCACCCTTCAACTACCTCAATAAAAAAAATATCTCTAACATCACATGTTTAAACAAGGAACCTAGAGGCTCACTTCCACACACCAGCCAAACAAGGGAATCTATAGGCTTATATCTCCACTCTCAAATCAACAAGGGAATTTAGAGGCTTATACCTCCACCCTCACAAGAAAGGGGATCTAGAAGATCACACCTCCA
Organism: Pinus albicaulis; assembly: GCA_034641835.2. Classification (NCBI taxonomy): domain Eukaryota; kingdom Viridiplantae; phylum Streptophyta; class Pinopsida; order Pinales; family Pinaceae; genus Pinus; species Pinus albicaulis. Next base: position 493,901,487 of record CM076573.1, read on the forward strand.
CCCTCACAAGAAAGGGGACCTAGAAGATCATAGCTCCACCCTCAAGAAAACAAGGAATCCAAAGGCTCGTCACCTCCACCCCAAATTGAATGATCGAATCAAGATGCTTATCACCTCCCCCCTCAACAATTCTCACACAATGGTTTCACCCAATCATGGGAATCCAAAACCATTGTATAAACCCAAAAAATATAGAGGGAATCTCCACCCTCCATCCTTGCAAGGAATCTAGAGATTGTTATCCTCACCTAAGAGATATTCCTACCATCTCTCAATTCTTAACCGAATGAGTTATTTTCTCCTTATGTTCAAATAGAAACACATAGTTATGTGCTCCTTTTTTTATCCTGTGTTATGATCCCTTTTTCCTTCTTTGTAACACATCTATGTCTGTTACAACTCTCTTTCTGAGAGTTTCTTGTTAGTCTTCCTCAGCAATGATCTCATGCATTTTCCTTCATTGTTGTTCTTTGTATTAGAATTAGTCTTCCCTCAATGTGTGAGAGTGCTCTCTTTGAAAATGTTCCCTTCCTTGTAGTGTGGGTAGTGTCATGAGAGATAATGCTTTTCTTCCACCCCACAACCCACAACGCCCCCCTCTCTCCCCCCACGTTCCTTCTCTACAAGTATTTTCTATTATGTTGCAACCATTTTGGTTGCATGGGTAGAAACTCTTGTCGCTTGTTCCTTCCACTCATCCACAATGGTTCTTTCGTGAGTGGTGGTGGGGATGTTATTGCGTCAGTTCTCCTTTCTCCCCACTTCCTGTTGGTTGACTTCACTATCCCCAATTACCAATGCAACCCATTCTCCATTTAATTTTTTCCTTTCTGCCTTGTGGATTTATACAAGGCAGGCATGACTCCTCTGTCCTCTTGTCCAACTTCACTAACTAACATGAATAGCCTAATTTAAAGAATATCTGCTAGCTATTCATGGTTGCAACAAAACAATTCAAGTTTCCTTCTAATCCCAACCAATCTCCTTCCTCAAACTATGGAATCCATGTCCCAATTCTCAAGTCTTTTTAATTAGAATCAAAATATATGAGATACATTTACAATGAAGCGGAATTTGCGTGGGGGTTGCCACATCAACCCAACTCAACTATAGTTAATCATGGACACCATGGCCATGCATACTTTACTTGTTCAACAATGGTCAGTTGTGCTAGACGACGATTAAATATGGTTAGTATGTTCATCCATTATCAACCATAAACAATCACAGATGACATGGTGAACCATGATGAACTTGGCTAAACAATGCCTCGCTATTGTTAACATGGCCAACATATTCAACCATGGTCAAACATATCTAAGTAATCTACATGTTTAGCCATGTTCAACTACAGCCCACATGGTCAACCATAGTCATATATAGTAAAACATTGACAATTGTGCTGTAACACGTTCCTTGCAACCACCCATAGTTGACCATAGTCAACATTAAATGTCTAAGAAGTTCAATCATGGTCAAACAAGCTCAATAATGATCAAACATGGTCACTAATTTCAACCTTAGTCAATCGTTTTCAAGCATGATCAAACCACCTAAACAATGATCAACCATGGTGACCATGCTCATCCATACTAAACCAAAGTCAATTGTGGGAAACACACACAAATCATACCCATCCATGCCCACCCATGTTTGATATGGTCATTCATGGTCATGCTTACTCCACCATAATCTATCCTCTTCATCCTTAATCGACCACGGTATTTATGGTCAACCATGGTTGACCATGGTGAGTTAAAGTCAAAACTGGTAAACCAAGGTCAACCGTAACCAACCATAATCAACCAAGGTCAACCATAATCTATCCTCTTTATCTTTGATCAACCATGGTAATTATGGTGAATCATAGTCAACCTTGGTCAATCATGATCAACCTCGACCAACATTTGTCAACCCTCTTCAACCATTATGTAACCATTTTTTTAATGTTAATGTAACATCAAGCATGGTCAACATTGATGTAATTTAAATATAACAATCATTAACATTAATGTAACATTGTTAGACTAATGAAACATAAATACATTGTTACATGAATGGTTGACTATGGTCAACCATGGTAAACCAAAGTCAACCATAATATATCCTCTTAATCCTTGATAAGCATGGTAACCATTGTCAAAGATGGTCAACAATGGTCAACCTCGTTAACTGTCTTCAACCATTAATGTAAGAATTTTTGTAATATTAATGTAACATTAACATTAAAATTTATGTAACATCAATTATGGCCCTCCATGGTTGGCAATGGTCAATGATGGTCAACATTAATGTGACACTGTTCCATTAATGTAACATAAATACATAGTCACATTAATGTTTGGCCATGGTTAACCTTGCTGACAATTGTCAACCATGGTAAATCCTCTTTAACTGTGATCAACCTCAATTAACCATTTTCAACCATAGACGAACCATAATCAACCTTTGTCAACAAATCCACCGAGGCATGTTGGCTATCAACTAACACAACCACATTAGTAAATTAGTAAATGTGTTTGACATATGCAAATTAAAATTATGGTAAAAGTAATTATTTTTAAATTGTGATAAAAATTTGTAAATTTTATTTGTTTAAATTTATAAAGAAAAGTAAGTTTTATATGATAGAAATTTTTAGGGTGAAAATGTAGAAGATGTTTCTGTCCAATGTCGCGTGAGGATAGGTAGAATGTACACCTGAACAGGAGTACAGTAGTTGAATTATGAAATCAAAAAAATTTAAAAAAATGAGTTTTCTTAATTATATGGCATATTCAAACCCAAAATCTAAAACACAAAAAAAAAGATATATACACTTACGCTAACCG
>CM076573.1:493904417-494010290 GCA_034641835.2 Pinus albicaulis
AAAGGGTCCAGTATGAAAATATGATGAAAAGTGGCCTGCAAGTGGTGTTCTATTGAAGTTGTTGGATCCAGTGTGAAAATTGATGAAACGTGGTCCAAGGTGGTGCTGAGGGTTGTAGCCTTCAGTCAGGGGGTTGTAGCTCCCTTCCAGGTGAAAGTACATTAAGAGATGGAAGGTCGTAGCTCGCTTCAGATGAAATTTGGTAAGCAGTCGGTGTCATTGCCTTCGAGAGAGGCATTAGCAATGGCAGTGGGTCACTAGCGTCTTCAGTGAGTCTAGCATGTTTATATGTTGTAAGATGTTTTCTCTATAATAATATATTGAAGAGTGACAGCTGGAAAGGTGGTTTTCTCGATTTGGGTTTCCACCTAAAAATCTTGGTGTTCATGTGTGGTGTGCTTTGTGTATTGGTTTTATTAATTTCTTCTTTTTGTACTGCTTATTGAATATACGATGAATAATGATGGAATGGTTTAAGTAAAGATTTAATGACATATCTAAGAAATCTCGTGACGCTAGTTTCATAAAGGGGATCCGCGTATATACGCTAGTTTACTGAAGTAAAGTAGCGTATGGGTTTTAAGGAATGAAAAAGTAAAAAGTTTGAATATGCAGTAAATATTGATTCACCCCCCCCCTCTCAGTATTTTTCCCAACAAGCAAATACACTAAAGTTCATAAGTGTGCTGAGAAGAAATCATTTTACATATATTGTGAAGAGGAAGAAGAAAATGAACAAGAAGAGGATATACACCAGGAACCAACCCAAGAAGAGGAAGAAATGAGTCCGACCATATCGTGTAATGCATTGGTAGGAATTACCACTCCTCAAACTCTCAAGATAGAAGTACATATCAAGAAGAAAAAGGTAATAGTGTTGATTGATTCAAGTAGTACCCATAATTTTATTCATTGTAAGGTAGCCAAGGAATTGAATTGTTTCCTATACCCAGCACCAGAATGTCAAGTGATGGTTGCAAATGGAGGAACTATAAATTGCTCCTGGAAAATGCCATAATATCAAGCTAACCATGGGGGAATATGTATTGACTAGTCCAATGCTTTCCATTCCTATGGGAGGTGCTGATGTTGTACTAGGAGTACAATGGTTACAATCTTTGGGGACGGTAGCTTTTGATTTTCAAGAACTTTTCTTGAAATTTTTTTCAGAAGGAAAGGAAGTCGAATTACGGGGTATTGCGGGGAAGCCAGGAAGGATAATAAGCTCTAATGTCATGACAAAGCTTCTAAAGAAAGAACAACGAGGCGTAATTGCACAATTATGCTCACTAAAATTTCCAACATCAAAATCATCTATTTCTGCAGATCTCCAACAAGTCTTGGACAATCATTCCAAGGTGTTTGAAACTCCCAAAGGACTCCCACCTATTCATGATCATTATCATGCTATTCATTTGATTCCAAGAAGTGTTCCTCCAAACATCAGGCCTTATATATATCCTTACTTACAAAAGAGAGAAATTGAACATATGATTGTAGAAATGTTAGAGGTGGGTATAATTCAACCTAGTCAAAGTTCTTTCTCTGCTCCTGTAGTTTTGGTACACAAGAAGGATGGATCATGGCGAATGTGTCCGGATTATAGGGAGCTCAATAAGCTCACCGTTAAAGATAAATTTCCCATTCCTGTGATTGATGAATTATTGGATGAATTACATGGAGCAATTTATTTTACCAAGTTGGATCTTCGTTCAGGATACCATCAAATTAGAATGAAGACTGAAGATATTCCAAAAACAACATTTCGAACTCATGAGGGTCATTATGAATTTTTGGTCATGCCTTTTGGCCTTACCAATGCACCTTCTACATTTCAAGGGTTGATGAATTCCATTTTCAAACCCTTCCTTAGAAAATTTGTGCTAGTATTTTTGATGATATACTAATCTACAGCAAGTCTTGGAAGGATCATGTTGAACATGTTGACAGGGTGCTCAAACTATTGTAGGAGAAAAAATTATATGCAAAAACATCCAAATGTTTCTTTGGAGTACAAGAGGTGGAATATCTGGGTCATATTGTATCTCACGAGGGTGTTAAGGTAAACCCTAACAAAATTAAAGCCATTAAGGAATGGAAAGTCCCCACAACCATAAAGCAGTTGCGAGGATTTCTTGGGTTAACAGGGTATTATCACAAGTTTGTTAGGAATTATGGGAGAATAGCAGCACCTCTAACAACATTATTGAAGAAAGATGCATTTTCATGGACTCCTGAATCAACTAAGGCCTTTGAACGGCTTAAAGAGGCAATGTGCCTAGCACTGATCTTAGCTATGTCAGACTTCACAAAAAACTTTATTGTGGAATGTGATGCCTCAGGAAATGGAATTGGTGCAGTTTTAATGCAGGAAGGAAGACCCATTGCTTTTGAAAGTCGTCCAATCAAAGGAAAGTATTTACAGAAACCTATTTATGAGAAGGAAATGTTAGCAATACTGCATGCACTAAAGAAATGGAGAAATTACCTAATGGGAAGACACTTCAAGGTAAAAACTGATCATGATAGTCTTAAACACTTTTTGGAACAAAGACTATCTTCAGAAGAGTAGCAAAAATGGGTCACAAAGATGTTGGGTTATGACTTTGAAATAATCTACAAAAAAGGGAAGCTAAATGTTGTTGCAGATACACTCTCAAGAAAGAATGAAGAGGTGGAAGCATTGCTTTGTGCCATTTCTATTATCCAACCAGATTGGATAACCGAAGCAAGAGATGAATGGAAGAAGGACAAAGATGTATGGACACTCATTCAAAAGTTGCAGCAAGATCCTAGTACATCTGATACATTTAGTTGGAAAAATGATTCCTTATGGTACAAAGATCGTTTATATCTTTGTAAGGATTCCCAACTAAAACAAAAGATTCTTCTGGAATTGCACACTTCTCCTTTAGGAGGACACTCAGGATTTTTAAAAACTTACCACAGGGTGAAGAAAGAATTTTTTTGGGATGGCCTTAAATCTGATATTCAAAAGTTTGTGGCGGAATGTTTGGTTTTCCAGCAAAATAAAGATGAGACAATTAAGACCCCGGGTCTTCTACAACCTTTATCCATTCCAAGTCAACGTTGGGAGGAGATTTCAATGGATTTTATCACAGGTTTACCTAAGTCTAAAGGAAAGAGTGTCATCATGGTGGTAGTTGATAGACTTACCAAGTATGCACACTTTTGTACATTATCTCATCCATTTAAAGCAAGTACAGTTGCTACTACATTTATGGACAGAATTCAAAAGCTACATGGAAGCCCAAGGGTTATTGTGAGCGACAGAGATCCCATTTTTACTGGAAATTTTTGGACGGAGTTATTTTCTTGTTTGGGTACTCAATTAGCTCATAGCTCATCTTATCATCCTCAATCTAATGGTCAAACTAAGATAGTAAATAAATGTTTGGAAGGATATCTTCGTTGTTTTGTATCTGATAAACAAACACAATGGGTCAAGTGGTTACCTCTTGCTGAATGGTGGTATAACACTTCCTTCCATACTCCAGCAAAAATGACCCCATTTATGGCACTTTATGGATATCATCCACCATCCATCACATCATCTTTAAGGGAAAATTCGAAGGTTCAAGCAGTGGAAGATCACATCGAGCATCGGCAAGAAGTTCTCCAACTCTTAAAGGATAACCTGAATTTGGCACAAAATCGAATGAAACAACAGGCAGATCAACATCGCAGCGAGAGAAGTTTTAATGTAGGAGATTGGGTATTTTTACGGCTACAACCATACAAACAAATGTCCCTCAAGCAAGCTAAGAAGGATAATAAATTATCGCCAAAGTACTATGGTCCTTACAAGGTGTTGCAAAATATTGGTACTATGGCATACAAATTGGAGCTTCCTACTTCTTCACAAGTGCATCCAATTTTCCATGTTTCATGCTTAAAGAAGGTTATAGGTGAAAATCTTCCAGTTCAAACAATATTGCCAGAACTTGATGAGGAAGGAAAAATAAAATTAGAACCTGAAGCTATCATAGAAACAAGATCTCGATAGCTACGGAATCGATCAATTTCAGAGTATCTCATCAAGTGGAAGAACTTACCCACTAATGATTCTACATGGGAGGATGAGAATTTTATATAGAAGCACCCAGAGCTACTAAAGTGTTGAGGACAACACTTTTTTGAAGGAGAGGGGCATGTTAGGTCCCTATATTACTAGTATAGTCCCTTATTGTTGTTAGTGTAAACCCCTTATTGTTATTATTGTACCCTTGTAACCCCCATATTGTTATTATTGTGCCCTTAAATTATTATTGTTAGGTCGGCTAGGATTACATCGTGGCCCTACTAGCATTACATTATGGCCCCATGGACTCCTATATATAGAAAGGAGGTTTTGTAATTTGAATCATCCAAGAATTGTTCATTCACGTAATGTATTGGAGGTTTCCCCCTTGAAGTGGCTTACTTCTAAAGCGTCGATATCTCTTTTCTTCTCTTTTTGGAGCTGGTTTCACAACACACACCCTATTTAATATGTCTAATCCAACAATCTAAGACGTTAGATCTTGTAACGGGTTGATTAGATAAGAATCATATCATGCACTTGAATAATAAATGTTTATATCGCACATCACAACTTTTAACAGCTACCAATACTTATGTTTTTTGCCGCTGATGAATCTTGCGATATACAATTTGCGCAAATCGCACATCGCAACATATTGCAGTAATAAAAATTTCCATTTGGTTTCTCATTGAAAAACGCAAAATGTGCTAAAGACTCATGTTATTATGCTTTATAGGACCTTTGGATATTTATAATTTTTCTTTTATTATTTCATCAGGTCCAACTTATCGAAACTCTTCAGAATTGTTATAAGTTTGTTCTTTTAAAAAGGCACGACATGATTTCTCTTTAAGGGATTTTTAAGAATTTTCAATGGGGATTTTATATAATTTTGAAAAGGTTGAAGTGCATATCACAATTCGCAATACTTATATATGTTTTAACTTAATTAGCTTGTAAGTTATGTGATTTGCAGTGAGCACTTTTGAAATTAACGCAAAAAGGGAAAAACCTTTATTCCTAAAGTTTTAAGACTTAAGCTAAAATAAAAGCATGCTCATAAATTTCTATTTTTTTTTTAAAGGGTCACTATTTATTATTAAAATAAATGGGGGGTGTTGTATACAACAACAAAAACCCATGCACAAAACCATAGGTAGCTCCACCCATCTAATAGAGGGTCCCAAAAAAAATTATTGGTGTGTTTCCCCAGACCCCATGCAGTGGGGCTCCCTTCCTCCTCCAAACCCCCTAGCAGGGGGGGGGGGGGTGGTAAGGCTGTGCTCCCCTTGTGCCCCCCCACTCCCATCCATGTGACTAGTTGTGGAAAGAATATAACACACACCCAAAATTCTCCCGCTTGTTATTTTCTTTTCCACATAAGGGGTCATAGGAGAGCTTAGTCATTGGTCCAACCCTATAATGCCCATTGTTTCTCTGCACCAGGGAAAAATTCTCAGCGCTCAAAAACTTTGTCAATGCATATACAACATTCTTTAAAATGTCCACCTTTACCAGAAACACCTTTTTGTCCTCAACCGTATCCCTAACAAAGTGATACTGAACATCAATGCGCTTTGTCTTTGAATGATAAGCAAGGTTCTTTTCCAAGAAAATTACACTTTGGCTGTCACAGTCTATCCTTATAGCTCGTTGCACCAACCCAATAATTGAACATAATCTCTGCAACCAAACTAATTCTTTTCTTACATGAGCAACTTCCATGTATTCAACCTTTGTAGTTGAAAGAACCACTACATATTGTTGTTTACTCATCCAACTAAGTGCTCCTCGAAATAGGTTAAATAAAATCCCACTTGTAGATCTTCTTTGATATAGATCTTCTTTGATATATATCTCTAACCCATTCTGCATCAACAAAGCCATGGATGTCCAAAAATGTATCCAATCCTAGTCTTCCTTGGTAGCACAAGCCATAATCACTAGTGCCACTCAAACACCTAAAAACCCGCTTCATTGTTGTCCAATGATCCTTCCCAAGTTTTGACATAAACCTACTCAATACTCCCACTTCTTGTGAAATTATTGGTCTAGTCTAGACGATTGCATTAATTAGGCTACCCACTACACTTGCATATGGAACACGAGACATTTCCTCGTCCTCTTCTTGTGTCTTGGGACACTATTCAACAAATAACTTTACACCTACAGGAATAGAAACCTTCATCAATTTACTATCTTGCATATTAAACCTCTACAATATTGTCTCAACATACTTCCTCTAGTTTAACCATAGCTTCCTCTTTCCCCGATCTTGTTTAATTTCCATGTCGAATTTGGGATACAATTAGGCCTTCAAATCCTGGACAATTTCTTTGTCCTTTCCAATCAGCAACATATCATTCACATACAAGAACAAATAAATAATGCAGTCACCAATTAATTTAAAATACACACAATTGTCCCGTTTTCTTCTAGTGAAGCCAAGTCCCCATATATATGTATCAATTTTTTTATACCACATCCTTCATGACTGTTTTAACCCATTCATAGACTTTTTTAATCTTCATACCATTTCTTTCTTACAGTTCACCGCAAAACCTCCAGGTTGCTTCATGTAGATCTCTTCTTCCAAGTCCTCATGAAGAAATGTTATCTTCACATCCATTTGCTATACCTTAAATTCAAATGCAACAACAACACATAAAATTAATATAATAGAAGCTACCTTGGAAACAAGAAAAAATATCACCAAAATCAATTCCTCGCACTTGGGAACATCCTTTTCCTATAGACCGAGTGTGGTATTTATTCACCTTGACTTTTGTATTCATCTTCTTCTTAAACACCCATTTGCTTCCAATGGGTTTCCTTCCAGTTGAATAATCCACTAGATCCCAAGCCTCGTTTTTATCCAACGATACCATTTCATCAACCATGACCTCCTTCCGTAGTGTTCCATCCTCTGAATCTACCGCCTCTTTAACAGTTCGGGGATCATCATCAGTAATAGATAAAGGAAAATTCTAACAAAAATAAGATGGAGTGTACCTTTTTTCCTACCTTATTTTAGAACTAATCTTCTCAAAGCTGAAGTTTGTGGTTCTTCCTCTTCTAATTCATGTTTTGTTGTAGAGTTTGATTATTCCTCCTTTAGCTGAAACTCTATCTTCTCATGTTCCTTTGGTAGGACTTCATTTTTTATAACATTTTTCACCTCTGTAAACACCACAGATTGGTTGTACACAACCTTGCTTGTTTATGGGTTCCAAAGCTTATAACCTTTTAAACCATCTATATACCCAATAAATATGCAACTTTTAGATTTACTATACAACTTGGTTCTTTTCTCCTTTGGAACATGTACATATGCATCAAATCCAAATACCCTCGGATGTGAAAGAGATGGTTTCTTACTAGTCCATACCTCATGTGCATTCTTATCCTCTAAGGCTAATGAAGGTGATGTATTAACTAGATAACATGCAGTCTCCACCACCTATGCCCAAAATTCCTATCCTAACCCGACACTAATGAGCATGCTTCTTTCCTTTTCCATCAACTTCCTGTTCATTATTTCTACAATGCCTTTTTTATGTGGTTTGTATGGAGTAGTATTCTATCATGATATACCACACTTATTACAAAACTATTCAAAATCCTTGATGTAGAATTCTCTACCATTATTTTTCCTCGACACCCTTATCTTCTTCTCTGTCTGGTTTTCCACCAGAGCCTTAAATTCTTTAAACCTGTCAAAGACTTCAAATTTATTCCTGAGGAAATATTGTTAGCTCCCCGTAATTTGCTAGATTGATTGAGATATAAATGGACAAGGGTAACATCAAGCCAAGCTTTGGAATCCAAGGACCTAGCCTTCCTGGATCTAGAGAGGGGTCTCTCTATTAGGTGCAAATATATGAACTTGTTTGCTGATTATGGCTGATTTTAGGCTAGTTATGAAGTATTTGGTATGTTGATTGTTTTCGGTTGGGTATGATACTTTAGATAGAATAGATAGAAACAAGGAAAACTTCAAGTCATTGGGAAATGGAGTCTATCAAGGTCATGATAGGTTCATTAATGGATTAGGGAGTATTTTAGGGAAAATCTAGCGTGGTTGGTGGATCTTTGGGATTTAAAGGATCATGAGATGAACTTAAATATTGAGAACAAAGTTAGCAAAGGGAAATCAAGAATCCTTTATCATATACTTTAACAAGGAGGTCTTTAAACATAGATAAGAAAAAGCTATAACTCATGAGGTAGGGAAAACCATTAAGCTCAATGAACAATACTTAAACTGATCAATATCCAAGATAAACATTTCAGTGAAACATAGAAATTATAAGAGCTTATCTAACTTTAGTAAATTCACCTTCAGAGTTAGAAAACATTTAGGGTCACAAATAACTACAATTTGGGAGGAGGGAACCCCTAAACATCTAACATTATAGCGATGGAGACCTTTAAAACAATTAACCAAGCAAGTGCAAAGAGTATGATTTGAAACAAAACTTCTTTGACAAACCTAAGTAATGATGCTTTAAAGAGAGACTTCAAGAACAGTGCTTTAGTGGCAACAAGTAAGCAGAGCTAACCACGAATCATGCTTGACACCTACTATATTAAACCATTCAGGAAATACAAAAACTTAGGAGATCTTAGAGAGCAAAGAAGGAACCTCTAACATTTCCTAACAAAAGAAAACATTAAGGCAGTGAAGAACAAACAGACTGAAGGTGCCATTAGAAAACATTTCTTAGTCTAAGTTCTTTGTCCTAATGCAACATAGAAATATTGAAACACAATGATAAACTAGAAAACATGAACAAAAGAAACACTTCACCATCAACCAGGCTCATGGATCCTGCAACCAATCCTCCTCCATCAATAAACAAATGAGGGCATTCATAAGCTCCAAGACATCAAATTGTCTTCAACCTCCAAGGGACTATGTATTACTTCAAAATCAGTCATCAAATGCCAACCAAATACATAAGAGCCTCATGCTCTATTTATGGAGAAAATGAGGAGGTGGAAACCATAAGAGGCTTCCAGAAACCCTAATTCTGTCATAAATGTCATAAATGTGCTTAATGACCATGCAAGGCCCAACACACATAATAGATAAGCTAATAAATGAAAAAAATAAAAACATAAAACCTCAATCAAATCTGGAGTGATTTGTCCAAGAAAATATTAAAAAACTATTTTTCCATTAATCAACATCTTTTGTTGACTTTTTGGCCTGAGTCAGTATTTTGCGCAGTGCCATTTTTGCAGAAAATAGGTTGTTTTGCAACTAGCTTTCGGACCACTTCCCGATGTCAGATTTGGCTCCGTGATAGCTCGTTGGAAAGCTTGAAGAGTCTAACTTCAAAAACTTCTTGTGGTTTCCTGATACAAACCTTGTAACCCTTTCAAAAATTCCAAAATTTCCAGTCTCTCATTTTCACAGCGCCAGGCCTAAAATAGGGGAAGAAAGGTGTTTTTTGTGGTGTTTTTTGACCTTTTGGGGGGTCAAAAAAATCTCAAAATCTTCTGAAATTTTGTGTGGATGATGTGTAGGTCATGAAAAATCCAAAAATTTCAATTTTTCCTCCAGAGGATGCCCCAAATTTTTGTGTAGTGCCAGTGGCGCTATGCAAAGTAGGCCAAAAATTCACAAAAAACAAAACCTTCTCCAAATTCCTTCAAAATTGGTGTAGACCCTCCTTAGATGTTTTCCGACAATTGTTGAGAGGCCTAAGCCAAAATTCCAAGGCTGTTATTCTAATTTTTTCTTTTTAGGTTTTTTATTTCAAGGAGGGTTTCTTTGAGTTTGGTACATGCAAGCATGTTCTTCTTTGTGTAGTGCTTAGTCATCTTCTTTTGGAGAGGAAGGCCTCCCTTGAACTTCTTGAAGTACTTATGTTCATTCTTATAGTACTGAATGATGCGTCGTGCTCTTTCAAAATCCTTCTCCCACTCTTTTATTTGTGCATCTTTCTCTAGGAGCATCATTTTAGTGGTCACCTCCTCATCTTGCTCATCATTGTCTAAGTTAATGAATTCAGGCCCTTGAGTAGTTTTCTTCAGTCTCTTACTCCTTACCTTTCCTTGCTGCTGAATATTTCCCACCTTTTGCTTGCCCTTGTCCACTATTTTGATAGCTTGAGGAGAGATGGCCCTTTTCCTTTTTGAGGCAGTAAACACATCTCTTTGTCCTCTTTAGTATGTGCATATGTGAGGGGTGATGATGGTAATTTTGACCATGTTTTCATCATTGATTTGACCCTCATCACTGCCATCAACCTTATATTGGCTTTTTTATTTACTGAGCTTTTCTACTTGTTCATTTTCTGCATTATCACTTTGAGTTTCTTGATCATCTAAAAAATGATTAGTGCCATGATAGTCTTGAAAATTGTCAAGACTGTCATGCACATTTCCTTGACTGCCTTGTGCATCATGCTGACTGTCTTCTTCATCCTGTTGTTGATCTGTTTTTTCATCATGCTCACTACCTTGTGTTTTATCATTGTTTTCCCCATCACTTCCCATATCCTCTACCTCTTCTTCATTTATTCAGTGTTTTCCTCACTGTCTTCTTCCCCCTCACCCTGATCTCCATGTGATTCTTTATGTTCACTTATTGCTTCACTTGATGCATCAAGAGAAGGAGAGGAAGGGATGTATGAATGTGGTGAGGGTACTCGTGTAGATGAGGAAGACAAATTTGTTTGATGAGGATGTTGTGGGTTTGAAACTAACTCATTGGTTATGAAATCATCCCAAGGTACACCCTGCTATTCTAGCTGATGTTCAACCACATCTTGATTAAGGAATGGTGGAACAAGCTAGACATTTGTTGGGGAAAACTCCTCCATTGAACAACAGAACACATTTTCATAATACTCCTGTAGAGATAGTAGGGTAGGTCAAGTGCCTTAACCCTTGTAAAATGCGTAAGGAGTCTAAGATGATAGGTATAGACCCTAGAGTATCTCCCCTCACAGGTGAAGTACCTCATGATAGTCAACATCAAAGGTGCATACCTGTGTTTGACATGTGAGAAAGGAAAAAAAGTGATACTACCCTATCTATACCTCCTTTTGAGAAACAGAAAAAACAAATCTCTTTCTAGCGTACCATTCTTTAGCCATTTCTCACCCACTGAAGGGATACTGGTGGCCTCAGATATGGACCTTGCTAAAATATCAAATTTTATCCCTGCAAGATCTGGATGTTTGTTTTGAAAATTAAGGATGAGGAGCCTTGTAAGCTCAGGATTTCTCTTCACCTACTTGACCCTCTCACAAAACTAAAAACACCTTGTGTTTTGGAAGAATGACAAGATCCTAGGAGAGGATGTGATAGCCACTGTATTCTGGGGGTCCAACCTCTTAATTTTCCCTCCCTTGTGCTTTGATTTTGAAGTTCCTTGATTACCTTGACTATCACTACCATTGTCCATCTCTAACATGGTGATGGGAGACAGCTGATTTGGAAATTGAGCTTTTAGTGGAAAAGAGACAAGTGAGGAATGAAACTGATTTCAACTTTTAGCTAGGAGATGGATTTTAAGGTTTTGAGTGGTTTTTGCAGCTTTGAGGATTTTAATTATAAATATAGTAACAGCCTTAATTCCCTCCCCACCCCCCACACTCTCTACTATCAAATTTGGTTTCAGGAGTGCCACTGTTCTCTTTGATCTTGACTTAGGGTTTCACCCTCCTAGGGTTTTCCCTTTCACCACTAAAAAACAAGATTTTTTGCAAATTTATTTTGGGGAATCAAAGAGGAAAGTTACTTACCACCTTCCTCAATTTTCTTCAGTCTTGGAGGCACCTTAGGAAGATAAATTTGTGCATTGGGGTATTTTTGGCACCTTTGGCACCTCTCTAAAACTTTGCGCAGCGACGAGGAGGTTGAATGATGTTTTTTGCAGCACCAGGCAATCTGCACGTCGTCTGGGTGGGTCGGGCATCTGTTTGCACAAGGCTGGGCCGAATGGACGGCTAGTTTGCGCAGCGCCTAGGCAGAAGAGTGAAAGTTTCGGGCAAAAAGGCACGGTTGCCGATCTTCAGGTGGGCTGGGCCTGCATTTGCGCAGTGCCCAAACTTTGCGCAGCACCGAAGGTAAATTTGTGTAGTGCCATGTGAAAAAAAACAAGGCGGTAGGTAGTTTGTGCAGCGCTGGCCCCTCTTTTGCACAACGCCCGACAACTTCACCCAAAAATGGCTCAGAAACCCTGTTTTCTCTCTTGGATTTTTTTCTCTCCTTGCTAAGTGCATGAATGAAACAAATTGAGAAATTCAAAAATCCTTTATAATTTTGAGAAAAAGTAAATCAAACCATAAAACCCACTTTTGTAATGTCTAGGTCTCTTTTTATTTGTCTCATAACCTTTATCTTTTGGAGGGTTTTGAGAAATTTCCTCAAGGAACTTTTCTCTTCTTATGGTGTTGATGTGTTGATGTAATTTTACCCTTCTTCATTCTGATCACTTGGGTACTAAGCAATTAGTTATGAGCATGCTTTAGTAAAAAAGGGAAACTTCTCTCAACATTATTTGGCATTCTTTGACTGTTGGTGACCTAAAGACTATTTCCTCATTTTTTCTTCTATTTTTAAGGCAGTAATAGTCTCTTTTACCCATAGTAAACAAATCATATTGTGACATGGACTTGACTTGGGTACTTTCATATTTTCAACCCTATGCTTGTCTTCTTTTGTTTACCTTGAAGACCTATGTTTTGTATTTTGGGAATTTAGCCTTTTTAAACTGATATTCTTTTCCATTCCTTCTTTAGTGCTGCTGAAACATTGTTGTTCTTGATAAACCCTAGAGAGGCGATTTGGGAATCTCTAGTGGCCATCTGCTGTAATGAAGGAGGCTCTATCATACCTTGATTATTTTATCATTTCTCTCCAAATTCATGGTTTTAAGAGCTTTTCAACCTTAGCATTTATTCCTTGTTTTGGCCAACAACATTTGCTAACCCTGATCTCTCAAAAACCATGCTTGCTACTGTCATTTTTCTACTGGTGATCTTCCTGTGATGATTTTCTCCCTCTTTTGCCTTACCTTATATCTGATATTTTGGCCCTTTTGGTTTTCTTGGCAGGAAAGTGAGCAAGGGACAGCTGTCCCCTTACCAGACTTACGCTTCTAATCGAAGACCTTCCTTAAAGGATCTCTTTATTAGTTTTGGACCAAGTTACTTGTCTCTGTACCATTTTTTGAAAGTGATCTCCTTGTAGGTATAAAAAAAAGATTTGAGGGATACCAAATCCACCCTAAGACTCATGAAACCCTAAGTGTCCTAGTGGAGGCTCTATGGGATTTGGATTTTGGACTGAAACTTAGACTTAAGGATCACCAAGTGTAAGATAGGATCCATGATAAGCTTAGTGTATTGAAGATCCAAAATCCCACATACCTAACTATTCAAAGGGTCTACAGAGACAATTTGAGACCATCAATGTTTCAGAGTATCATGGGAGGCATAGAAAAGTTGTTTGATTGGTAGGCTTAGGTGGTAGTGGGGAATTTTTAGGCAAAATAAAATAGAGAATTTGGGCCAAAGGTGAATATATATGCACATAATGGGTGATACAAGCATATAATGGGTTTTCTGGGACTAATAAGCAAAGCTAGACATTATGGAGTGATGAGATAGCAAAAATTTATCTAGAGGATAATGAAGGCAGTGAGATTTATAAAACTAACAATGTTTATGAACCTTGTTTCTAGAAATCTTGGGATAGTCTTTTAGTCATCATCAAGGGAAAAAATTACTGATGACTAAACAGTGGATCCACTTGGGGAGGGCAGTTCCTTTTCAGGAGATGTCCAAAACTTCAGATTTTTGGCTTCATGGAGACCAGTGTTTCATCAATTGGGTAGATTTTACCTCTTTTATTTGTTGATGTTTTATTTGAAGCTATAGTCTTAGTATTTTGGAAAAAAAACATGGTTAACACAAAGCCATCTCTACCTACCCAACCTTCTTGCCTAACATTTTTTTCTTCTTTGGGTGCACTTGAACTGGAAAACCCTTGACATTTTCTCTTTGAAAACAACAAATCAAAATATCTGAATGTACCCTTATATCTTCCAAGAGTTCAGACTAGACCAATGAACTCTCTTGATTTTCTACCTAGTCTACTTATTTGTCAAGATTGAGTTGTTTGACAAACTTTATTCTCTATCCTACTAACATGAAATTGAAAGCATGGCAAATCAAGATTAGGCAATCTGACTTACCATGAGTTGTGGCATAAGAACAAGCTGCACAAAAGTGTTATTTTTGTACAGAAAAAACTTTGGAAACATAAGGGAAATATATGTCATTTTTTAAACCTCTCTATTTTCCTCTTTGGTTCAGATTTGAGCATGTGGAACCAACATCTTCCACTCCTAATCTACTCCTATTCACAAGTCAAGATTAGATGTTTTGACAGGTTCTTACTTTCACTAACCTATCAACAAATAAATTAAAAACATGTTTAGCCATGATTAGGCTAGATGACTGAACAAGATTTCTCTTTCAAAAACAAGTAGTGGTATTCAGACTTGCACACTTTCAGCATCACTAATTTTTTGGGTATGGGGGTGTATCTTTCTTTCAGACTCTGCCCTCTTTTTCCTTTTCTATTTTTTATGGATTTTGTCCTTTATGTTTCTTAAGCAAGTAATTTTATGTACAATAAGTGGCAGATTTAAAATTTAGGAATCTTGGCAAAAGTAGTGTTTGAGCATCCTTCCATTGACATGACCTCCAAACATTTCTTATCCATCAAGCTCTTGCAAAAATAAAACATTGTTGCCTCTAGCTGAATGAACGGTGTAAGGGCCTTTCCATAAGTTTTCAAACTTACCATGTTTGCCCTTGTCTTCCCTCCTTGAATCCCATTTCATAACTATGTCTCCAATTTGGAAATCATTGGCCTTGGTTCTTTTATCAAAAATTTTCTTGATACTGTCTTGTATTTCTTGTGTCCTCTTGTAAACTTCCTCCCTTGACTGCTGCAACTGAATGGTTTGGTTCAACCTTCTTTGCATGTCATTTTCTTCTGATTGTACCTCTTGGAGGAGCTTCATGAATAGAACCCCTAAATATGTGGGGAAAACTACATCCATGCCATACACTAGTTGATAGGGAGACATACCAATTGATTTCTTGGTGGTTAGTCTATCATCCGATAGTGCATGCACTAGTTTTCCATGCCATGCCTTTTGGTTTTGTTCTAGGAGCTTCTTGATGATGTTTACCAAGCTCTTGTTAGAGGACTCAGCTAGTACATTACCTTGTGGGTAATAAGTAGTGGAGTGGCCTAGGGTGATGTGATATTTATAACAAAATTCCACCATTTTCTTAGATGCAAAGGCAACAGCATTATGAGTGATGATCTTTCTAGGACAACCAAACCTGGATAAGATGTTGGTTTCAAGGAATTTGATAATGAATGAGTCGGTGGAATTTCTAGAAGGGATGACTTCTATCCACTTGGTGAAGTAATCAGTGACAGTGAGGATCCACTTATGTTGGGCAGATGAGGTAGGATGGATCTCCTCTATGAAGTCCAACCCCCACTGTTGGAAAGGAGCTTCCACACTGATGGGATGCAAGGGAAAAGGTAGAAGTTTTATTTTGCCATCGAAGATTTGGCACTTATGGCAAGTCATGACTAGTTTGTGAGTATCGAAAAAAGGGTAGGCCAATAGTAACTAGCTCTAAGGATCTTGTTGGCTGTAGTTTTCCAATAGAGGTGACCTCCACATTCTCCATCATGTAATTCATGCATGATTTTTTCTGCATCATCTTCAAGCAAACATTTAAGTAGCAAACCAATAGAACTCTTCCAGTACAAAATTCCATTTAAAATGCAGAAATTTAAAGCTTTCTGTTTTAAAAATCTAGCTTTAGTCTTTGATAGAGAAGGAGGAGCATTGAGATAAAGAAGCACATAAATGATATCAGCATACCAAGATGAATTTAAAAACATTTCTTCAATGTATAGGGCTGTGAATTCTTCTATCTCCTCCAACACATTAACCATATTCATGTCTAAAGCTTGGAAATTTGATTCGGCCATAGGTTTTGCAAGTCCTTGTCCTTAATCAATTTAGTGGGCTTGATTTCTAAATCATATTCTAAGATAGTGGCAATCCACTTGCCCCTTTTACCATCAAGGTCTTTATTAGGTATGTCTTTGACAACTGTGTGTGGGACAAAATCTATGGCATGTGAATGCAAAATATAAACTCTAAAATCTTTCAAAGCTTTGATTAAGGTGAAGGCTTGCTTTTCCATGATGTTATACTTTAGAGGAGCATCCCTCAAAGCCTTGCTGAAGAAAGCTATGGCTTGTTCTTGCCCCATGAGTTTCTTTTGTAATAACACTGTAGCCACAATATGTTCAGATGCAAATGAGAAGATGTAGAAATCTTTGGTGAAGTCGGGACTGATTAAGACTGGTGTTTGTGTGACTGCTTGTTTTACTAGCTCAAAAGATTGTTTTGCTTCCATATTCCACTTCACTCCTACTTTCTTTTTCAACATGTTTGTGATATTCCTTAGGAGTTCAGCAAGGTTGGGGATGAATCTTTTGAGGAAGTTAATCTTTCCAATGAAAGATTGCAGCTCTTTAATGTTTTTGGGATGGTTGATTTGTAAGATGCCTTCTATCATTTTGGGATCTATTTTGATTCCTTCTTCAGAGATGATGTGGCCTAAGAGTTTTCCTTCCTGAAGGCCAAATATATTTTTCTTAGGATTCAAAGATAGGCCATACTTTCTACACTTTTCAAAAACTTTTCTCAAGTTCACTAGGTGTTCTTCATCAGTCTTAGAGTAGATAGTGATATAATCAAGGTATATGACTATGAAGTAACCTATGTCTTCTGAAAAAGCTATGTCCATTTCCATTTGGAAAGTGGCCCCTACATTCATTAAACTAAATGGAATTTTAACATACATGAATGTACCCCAAGGTGTAGTGAAAGTAGTTTTGAGTTGGTCACTTGGAAAGACCAGAACTTGGTTATAACCTGAGAAGCCATCTGGTAACGAGATTCTTTGTGAGCCAACTACTGTTTGGAGTATGTGATCCATTTTAGGCAAGGGGTAATTTTCCTTTAAGGAGGCCTTGATCAAATTTCTGAAGTCAATGCAAATCCTAATTTCCCTGATCTTCTTCCTAACTGACACAAGGTTGGACAACCATTCTGAGTATCTGACAGGGACTATGATCCCGACATTGTACATCTTTTTTATTTCTTTCTCAACTGAAGGTAACAAGAAGGGGTTAATCCTTCTCAATTTTTGTTTTAATGGTTTCTGATTTTCCTTGAGAGGAATTTTGTGTTGAATGATTTTAGTGTCATAGGATTTCAAGTCTTCATACCCCCAAACGAACACATCTTTAAATTCTTTAAAAAGCTCAATGTATTTCTATTTTGTGTGAGGAGGGAGAGTTTTGGACAAGTTACTATTTTTTCTCTTTCATCCCTCCAATGTTACATTCTTCTACATTTGTTTCAATGGATTCTATCTTGGGTTTTTTAGCTACATCATTAAAATCAAACAACTCTTCTAATGGTGTAAGGCCTCTTGGCAAGGTGTCATATTTGCATTACAAAACCTCAAGTTCTCTTTGATTTGATTTATCAAATATTTCTGCAACACAAGGATTTTGAATGTGGTTCATATCATCATTAAAGAACAACTCTGTTTTGGGAGTTTCTTTTTCAAAAAAATTATTCCTTTCAAATCTTAAACTCTGTTTTGTGCTTGCAAAATCATTTCTGGATTGCATAAAATCATCTATTTTCTCATCACTGTCAAACACTTGGCCTGTTTTTTACTTTGATGAGGTATTGTTTATTTTCATAGGGTAAATAACAATTGCTGGTAGTAAAAGCAAGCTCATTGGCAAGGCAATTTTGGGCCCTAGGGATGAAAGTGAGCTCATACTTCTCAAAGGTTTTGAGAAGATCTAGGGCAGCATTCCTATACTCTCTTAGTCTAGGGTTCTTGGCTGAATATTGTCCCTTTATTTGTCTGATGATTAGTTCTGAATCTCCTTGAACCAATATTTTCTTAGCTTTGAGGTCTTTAAGTGTAAACCAATAATGAGAGCCTCATATTCTGCAATGTTATTGGTGCATTGGGAATATAGCCTATAGGAATGGCCTTTATTTGTGTTTTGGATCCAAACCCTAGATCCTGAGCCAGCCTTACCATAAGAGCCATCAAAGATCATATGCCAAAGGGTGTCAATGTCAGATTTGTCACTGTTTTGTACTTCAGGGCTGCTAGAGTTTTGGGTGTCATTTTCTTGATTAGAGGGTTGTTTTGGTTGTTCTAGGGGGCTTAGTTCTCCTTCATTGTCATTCACATGTTCATTGATATCATTTTCATTGTGCAAGATGAATGAGTCAAGGTCTGAGTGAATGGAATAAACCGGTGTGTTATTTGGCCTATCTATGCTACTCACCATATATTTCATGTGGGATTCCCAGTACAACCTCCTTGTTTGATTGAAGACTGGGATGGTGGCATAAGTCATGTACATTTGAAGGCTACCCTAGAGTTTGGCCCCCCATTATCTAGATAAAAGCATGCCATACTTTGGGGGGATGTCAGCAACAACGATGTCCATGACTAGACTTTTAGCAAGGATTTGTGCCAGATTGACACACAGATCCTTGATTAGTGATGGCAGGTCGCCTTGCCTATACCCACATTCTCACCACCAGCTATGCATATAAGAAATAAATTTCCATTTTCAAGCTCCAAAATTTCCAATTCTGGAAATTTCATAAACTTTTGCGGAAGCTCCTTTTAAAATCATTCACTATGGTTCAAAATTGTTCGACACATACACGAGGCTCTTCTAAAAAACCCAAATAATCTCATAAAAACCTATCCAAAAGTCTTAGAAAAAGACTTTAATTGAACCTCATTGGTTTTATTTTAAAACCTCAACTTTTTAATTAAGCCCAAGGCTTATCACATCTCAACTCAAAAGTTCGAATTTGGTTAATTAAATCCCAAAGCATATGGACATTATGCATTCATCAACATTCACACCTTAATTAAATTCCATCACATATTTGGCCTTCAACCATACATGAATTCAGAATTTTATAAAATTAAACCAATGCATCAACAGTAATAATGCATATGGGTCCCATTATTTAACTTGCCATTCCCATCCAAACGAATGAACTTCATATAATTCGAGGTTCATATCTAGCCCACCATTATTTTTTTCATGACATTTATAATTCTCTTCAATCGAATTTATGAACTTTACCTTTGTTGGCTTAATGCTAATGCCTTTACACATGAACTTTCGGCATTCACATCCAACGGTTGATAAGTTATCTCTTTGCCTAGCAATGATCCGACGATCATCGCGTCAAAAAGATGCATGCCCTTTGATCTTCCAATTTCACGTGACATAATTGGTTTTAAAATACCATTAAAAAACACATGTCGTATGCTGATTGTTATCGTGTTCAATTTGAGGAAAAATTCTTACCAAATTTTGATCACGTGATACTGCCTATTTTAGATTGGCAAAACCGCCTTCACTATTCATCAAACTGCCAGTTTCGTTCTTCATTTTCTTGGTTCCACCAAATTTGGACCTTACAAATATACGCCATCAAACCTTCACCGGCCAAGCTCTACTCTTGTGAAATTATTCATGGATTTAGGAAATCTATCTTTCTCTACACAAATGTTGTACTCGACCTCATTCTTCTCCTACGATCAGAAGCTTTTCACCACGGCACTTCTGCAATTAAATTGCAGTTCCTCTGCATCTTCAATTCTAAAATTCACACAGAGTTTTTAACAAACCTTTGCAATTCGATCAACCCAGATTCCATCGCTCCAATTTGTGTGAAAATCCTCACGTTCTTCCTCTTTTGACATTGAACTCTGCAATTTTAATTCATGTCAAACACATCTAACACCTGCGGCATCTTCAACTTCGATCTCTGCAATGCCAAACATATCTGCGGCATCTTCAACTTCGATATCTGCAAAATAAGATTAGATTCATTCTTTTATTGAGGCACTCCATTCAATTATACTCTGCATTTTTAATTCATCATCTCTAATTTGTTCAAACTGTGCGCTCTCCAATTCATTGATGTAATTGAGTTCATTCAACGGCATCGATTCTTAAAACCTCCATCATCACATTCCAAACTGATATGCTCAAGTATCATACCATAATTGAATTGAATTTAATCCTTCTTATGTGTAATCGATCTCTCCAATGATCGATACACCAAATTCATATACATTTACACAGAATTGTATACAACCTTTCTGGGTTTTAATTCATGAAATTGACATATCAATTTCCCCAATTACATGCATAATCTCACTTCAAAATCCAACTTCAGAAATTAAGCATGCAATTTCTCAATCAATCAACCCATATAATTCTAAAAACACACTTTCATATAAACAAATGAAATTACTTACAGAAATCATTGTTTCTGGCCTGATTTTCAAATCATTGGCCCTTCTTACAATTTCCCGAAGGCTTGACAAACAAAAATTTGTTTGTCCTCTTTAACTCCTATCTCCACCTCTCTCTCTATTCTTTCTGATTTCTACCTTTTAGGCTTATTACATTTATACAATAATGCTGAACCAATTTAGGTTCAAATCCTCAAATATCTCAACAAAAATCCTTAAAATCTGCAAACTCCTACAATCTAGATTTTATCCCTAAAATATTGAAACTGAATCTAACTTAGGCTTCATAATCAATTCTTGGATATCTCAAATCTAATTTCTCTCATGTTCTCCAAATCATTTGGGAACATTAACAAATCCTCACAATAATTAATTAAAATCACCCAAAAATCCCATTAATATTTACATAAAATCAATATTCTCTCAAAAACATAAGACCCCCTATGTTTAATAAAATATAAGGTATTTTCCCAAATCTAATGCCCTTGCATCAGACTCCCAAGGTTGAAAATGATCATGATATTCTGATCATGCGTTTTAAATCTTTGTCTCCCTAGATCCCACACTTTGTTCTGCAACTTATCATCTGTTGTTGCTAGCTGCTTTTCTCCAAGTATCCATACTTTATGCTGCCTTGCTCCACTAGCTGCACTTTCACAATCTGTCCTTGTCTTAATTTTGCTGCTGCTGCTGCCTCTCTTCCTTGTTGATATCTTCCTCTGAGATAATTTCATCATTAGCTTTCTCTTATGTTCAACTTCTCTGTCTAATATTTCTTCAGATTGTTGATTTCTTGCTTTAGCTTGCTGAGCTCTGGCTTGCCGAGCTCCTGTTGCCACCCAATCATACTTACCCTCTTGTTTTCTGTAACTGAAAAATTCTTCTCTACCTTCTCCTATCAGCAATTTGCTAGACTGGTACATAGTGTACTCCTTTCTGCTGTCTTCATCTCTTTGTATCTGCAATTCCCAATTCTGAAATTGAGAATTCTTTTCCTGCACTGAATCTTGACTATTCAGCATCATTTCCAGCAACTTAACTTCTTCATTCCATGGATTAGATGTTTCCACATAATTTTATTCTTCTTTCATTTGACTGCTCAACTGAGTCAAATTTTCTTCAGCACCTGCAACAACACCTGCATTCACAAAACAATTGTTAAAATAAAAATCATAAGGCCTCAGTGCCTTACTTTCCTCTACCAGCACTTCATTATGTTGTCCTAAATTTTCATTCTCTATCAGCACATCAGTATGCTGATCCAAAATTTCCAAAGAATTCTTTGAAGAATTCTCAAGACTGTCAACTAGTCTTCTATTCACACCATCTTCTCTCATGATGTTTTCCTGTTCACTATGATGAACTCTACCTTCTGCAATCCCTCTATCATACTTTGAATTTACCAACAAATATTCTAGCAATGCAATTTCCGTGTGGCATTGCTGAAGTATTTCATCATCATGTACCATCCCTGCATTCACACACAAACTTTCAGTTTGTAAATCACAAAGTTCAACAGTCTCAACTGTTGGTTTATATATCAGCTCTTCAGACAAATCCTCTTCTTCATTCACAAGAATTTTTCCGTGTGCTGTAACAGCTTCAAGTACAGAAGCATCACTGCTTCCTTCTTCAGAGTATTTATCCATTGAAATATTCTTTTCCATACTTGTGACAGCTTCACAAGATTTCTCATTCTCCTCTGCAAAACCTGTAATCACATCAAAATTATTAGACTAAAAAACACAAGGTTTTACATCATCCAGCTAATCTGGATTTGCCCAATAGTTCAGGAAATCATCAATGATCTCCTCTTTTGTTTCATCAATGGAAACTTCGACTTTCAACTCAGCTGTTCTGAGTTCTTCACATTCCAACTGTACATCCATCCTCTATTCAATAATTCTCAGTTTTTCTGCTAACTGCATGTTCATCTGAAAATCTCTTTTCTGTTGTAGCCTCTGCCACTTCACTCTCTTCCTCATGAGCCAACCAACCCTCTGGCTTTCCTCTATCCTCATCTTCAGTTTATTAAATTTTTCCTTGATCTCAGCTAACTCTTTGTCATATTCTGCATCAGTCAATTTCTATCTTATGTCATTTTCCTTGGCATATTTGTCCTCCTTCTTTCTGATGTGGTCTCTCTCTGAACCTCTACTCTCTCCTTTATGAATTTCAATATTCATCTTCTTCTCCATGAGTTCCTCACTCATAAGTTGCACCAAGCCTCTGCAACAACAAGCTCTCCTCCTGCCACTTACCTCACCAATCCTTTCCTTCAGATATGGTCTTTTTTGGTAAATACTAGTTCTCCTTCTGCTGGAACCTTTTTAGAATTTCTCCACTGCTCCTCCAGGCTTCACTCATCTGCAACTTTATTCAACCTCTGCTGAATATTTAGGTTTTTCCACATTCACTTAGAATCCTCTATTGGACTCCTTCATCACTGCTCTCAAAGCTATGATCTGCTTCTTTCTTTGCTGAGACTTCTTCAATATGCCTACAAACCAAATTTGTCAAGCATAACCTTCAAACTAGAGTTAAATAATACCTGTCAGCTCACCTTCAAGATTCTGTATAATCTTGCTTCACTTATTCAACTGCACTACATCTCTGTGCTGCAATCTTCATTAGTTTCAAAATCTGATATTTATTCATCACATGCATTAAATCAAAAACTTGAACCTTCAAATAGAGCTATTCCAGCTCTGATACCACTTGATGGTAGGTCACCTTGCCTATACCCACATTCTCACCACCAGATATGCATATAAGAAATACATTTCCATTTTCAAGCTCCAAAATTTCCAATCATTGGCAATTTCATAAACTTTTGTGGAAGCCATTCACTATGGTTCAAAATCATTCGACACATACACGAGGCTCTTCTAAAAAACCCAAATAATCTCATAAAAACCTTTCCAAAAGTCTTAGAAAAAGACTTTAATTGAACCCCATTGGTTTTATTTTAAAACCTCAACTTTTTAATTAAGCCCAAGGCTTATCACATCTCCACTCAAAAGTTCGAATTTGGTTAATTGAATCCCAAAGCATATGGACATTATGCATTCATCAACCTTCACACCTTAATTAAATGCCATCGCATATTTGGCCTTCAACCATACATGAATTCAGAATTTTATAAAATTAAACCAACACATCAACAGTAATAATGCATCTGGGTCCCATTATTTAACTTACCATTCCCATCCAAACGAATGAACTTCTTATAAGTCGAGGTTCATATCTGGCCCACCATTCTTTTGTTCATGACATTTATAATTCTCTTCAATCGAATTTATGAAATTTACCTTTGTAGGCTTAATGCTAATGCCTTCACGCATGAACTTTCAACATTCACATCCAACGGTTGATAAGCTATCGCTTTTCCCAGCAATGATCTGACGATCATTGCGTCAAAAAGATGCACGCCCTTTGATCTTCAAATTCCACGCGACATAACTGGTTTTAAAATACCATTAAAAAACACATGTCGTATGCTGATTGTTATTGCGTTCCATTTGAGGAAAAGTGCTTACTAGATTTTGATCACGCGATACTGCCTGTTTTGGATTGGAAAAACTTCCTTCACTGTTCATTGAACTCCCAGTTCCGTTCTTCATTTTCATGGTTCCATCGAATTTGGACCTTACAACTATACGCCATCAAACCTTCACTGGCCAAGCTCTACTCTTGTGAAATTATTCATGGATTTGGGAAACCCGTCTTTCTCTACGCAAAGGCTGTACTCAACCTCATTCTTCTCCTATAATCAGAAGATTTTCACCACGGCACTTCTACAATTAAATTGCAGTTCCTCCGCATCTTCATTTCTACAATTCACACAGAGTTTTTAACAAACCTATGCAATTCGATCAACCCAGATTCCATCGCTCCAATTTGTGTGAAAATCCTCATGTTCTGCCTCTTTTGACATCGAACTCTACAATTTTAATTCATGTCAAACACATCTAACACCTGCGGCATCTTCAACTTCAATCTCTGCAATGCCAAACATATCTGCGGCATCTTCAACTTCGATCTCTACAAAATAAGATTTGATTCATTCATTTATTGCAGCACTCCATTCAATTATACTCTACGTTTTTAATTCATCATCTCTGATTTGTTCAAACTATGCGCTCTCCAATTCATTGATGTAATTAAGTTCATTCAACGGCATCGATTCTTAAAACCTCCATCATCACATTCCAAACTGATATGCTCAAGTATCATACCATAATTGAAATTGAATTTAATCCTTCTTATGTGTAATCGATCTCTCCAATGATCGATACACCAAATTCATATACATTTACACAAAATTGTATACAACCTTTATGGGTTTTAATTCACGAAATTGACATATCAATTTCCCCAATTACATGCATAATCTCACTTCAAAATCCAACTTCAGAAATTAAGCACGCAATTGCTCAATCAATCAACCCATATAATTCTGAAAACACACTTTCATATAAACAAATGAAATTACTTACAGAAATCCCTGTTTTTGGCCTAATTTTCAAATCATTGGCCCTTCTTACAATTTCCTAAAGGCTTGACAAACAAAACTATGTTTGTCCACTTTAACTCCTGTCTCCACCTCTCTCTCTATTCTTTCTTATTTCTTCCTTTTAGGCTTATTACATTTATACAATAATGTTGAACCAATTTAGGTTCAAATCCTCAAATATCTCAACAAAAATCCTTAAAATTTGCAAACCCCTACAATCTAGATTTTATCCCTAAAATCTTGAAACCGAATCTAACTTAGGCTTCATAATCAATTCTTAGATATCTCAAATCTAATTTCTCTCATGTTCTCCAAATCATTTGGGAACATTAACAAATCCTCACAATAATTAATTAAAATCACTCAAAAATCCCATTAATATTTACATAAAATCAATATTCTCTCAAAAACATAAGACCCCCTATGTTTAATAAAATACAAGGTATTTTCCCGAACCTAATGCCCCTGCATTAGACTCCCAAGGTTGAAAATGATCATGATATCCTGATCATGCGTTTTAAATCTGTGTCTCCCTAGATCCCACACTTTGTTCTACAACTTATCATTTGTTGTTGCTCGCTGCTTTTCTCCAGGTCTCCATACTTTATGCTACATTGCTCCACTGGTTGCACTTTCACAATCTGTCCTTGTCTTCATTTTGTTGTTGCTACTGCTTCTCTTCCTTGTTGATATCTTCCTTTGAGATAATTTCATCATTAGCTTTCTTATATGTTCAACTTCTTTGTCCAATATTTCTTCAGATTGTTGATTTATTGCTTTAGCTTGCTGAGCTCTGGCTTGCTGAGCTCCTGCTGCCACCCAATCATCCTTACCCTCTTGTTTTCTACAACTAAAAACTTCTTCTCTGCCTTCTCCTATCAGAAATTTTTTGGACTGGTACATAGTGTACTCTTTTCTGCTGTCTTCATCTCTTTGTATCTGCAATTCCCAATTCTGAAATTGAGAATTATTTTCCTGCACTGAATCTTGACTATTCAACGTCATTTCCAGCAACTTAACTTCTTCATTCCATGGATTAGATGTTTCCATATAATTTTCTTCTTCTTTCATTTGACTGCTCAACCGAGTCAAATATTCTTCAGCACCTGCAACAACACCTGCATTCACAAAAAAATTGTTAAAATAAAAATCATAAGGCCTCAGTGCCTTACTTTCCTCTGCCAGCACTTCATTATGTTGTCCTAAATTTTCATTCTCTATCAGCACATCAGTATGCTAATCCAAACTTTCCAAATAATTCTTTGAAGAATTCTCAAGACTATCAACTAGTCTTCTTTTCACACCATCTGCTCTCATGATGTTTTCCTGTTCACTATGATGAACTCTAACTTCTGCAATCCCTCTATCATACTTTGAATTTACCAACAAATATTCCAGCAATGCAATTTCCTTGTGGCATTGCCAAAGTATTTCATCATCACGTACCATCCCAGCATTCACACACAAACTTTTAGTTTGTAAATCACAAAGTTCAACAGTCTCAACTGTTGGTTTATATATCATCTCTTCAGACTAATCCTCTTCTTCATTCACAAGAATTTCTCCTTGTGCTGTAACAGCTTCAAGTACAAAAGCATCACTGCTTTCTTATTCAGAGTATTTATCCATTGAAATATTCTTTTCCATACTTGTGACAGCTTCACAAGATTTCTCATTCTCCTCTGCAAAACCTACAATCACATCAAAATTATTAGACTAAAAAACATAAGGTTTTACATCATCCAGCTGATCTGGGTTTTCCCAATAGTTCAGGAAATCATCAATGATCTCCTCTTTTGTTTCATCAATGGAAACTTCCACTTTCAACTCAGTTGTTCTGAGTTCTTCACATTCCAACTGTACATCCATCCTCTGTTCAAGCATTCTCAGCTTTTCTGCTAATTGCATGTTCATCTGTTGATCTCTTTTCTGTTGTAGCCTCTACCACTTCACTCTCTTCCTCATAAGCCAACTAACCCTCTGGCTTTCCTCTATCCTCATCTTTAGTTTATTAAAATGTTCCTTGATCTCAGCTAACTCTTTGTCATATTCTGCATCAGCCAATTTATGTCTTATGCCATTTGCCTTGGCATATTTTTCCTCCTTCTTTCTGATGTGGTCTCTCTCTGAACCTCTACTCTCTCCTTTATGACTTTCAATATTAATCTTCTTCTCCATGAGTTCCTCACTCATAAGTTGCACCAAGCCTCTACAACAGCAAGCTCTCCTGCTGCGACTTACCTCACCAATCCTTTCCTCTGGATCTGGTCTTTTGGTAAATACTGGTTCTCCTTCTGCTGGAACCTTTTGAGAATTTCTTCACTGCTCCTTCAGGCTTCACTCATCTACAACTTTATTCAACCTCTGTTGAATCTTCAGGTTCTGCCACATTCACTTAGAATCCTCTGTTGGAATCCTTCATCACTGCTCTCAAAGCTATGATCTACTTCTTTCTTTGTTGAGACTTCTTCAATATGCCTGCAAACCAAAATTTTCAAGCATAACCTTCAAACCAGAGTCAAATAATACCTGTCAGCTCACCTTCAAGATTCTGTATAATCTTGCTTCACTTCTTCAACTGCACTACATCTCTATGCTGCAATCTTCATTAGTTTCAAAATCTGATATTTATTCATCACATGCATTAAATCAAAAACTTGAACCTTCAAACAGAGCTATTCCAGCTCTGATACCACTTGATGGCAGGTCGCCTTGCCTATACCCACATTCTCACCACTAGTTATGCATATAAGAAATACATTTCCATTTTCAAGCTCCAAAATTTCCAATTCTGGCAATTTCATAAACTTTTGCAGAAGCTCCTTTTAAAATCATTCACTATGGTTCAAAATCATTCGACACATACACGAGGCTCTTCTAAAAAACCCAAATAATCTCATAAAAACCTTTCCAAAAGTCTTAGAAAAATACTTTAATTGAATCCCATTGATTTTATTTTAAAACCTCAACTTTTTAATTAAGCCCAAGGCTTATCACATCTCAACTCAAAAGTTCGAATTTGGTTAATTAAATCCCAAAGCATATGGACATTATGCATTCATCAACCTTCACACCTTAATTAAATTCCATTGCATATTTGGCCTTCAACCATACATGAATTTAGAATTTTATAAAATTAAACCAACACATCAACAGTAATAATGCATCTGGGTCCCATTATTTAACTTACCATTCCCATCCAAACAAATGAACTTCATATAATTTGAGGTTCATATCTGGCTCACCATTCTTTTGTTCATGACATTTATAATTCTCTTTAATATAATTTATGAACTTTACCTTTGTTGGCTTAATGCCAATGCCTTCACGCATGAACTTTCGGCATTCACATCCAACGGTTGATAAGCTATCGCTTTGCCCAGTAATGATCCAATGATCATCACATCAAAAATATGAACACCCTTTGATCTTCCAATTCCATGTGACATAACTGGTTATAAAATACCATTAAAAAACACATGTCGTATGCTGATTTTTATTACGTTCCATTTGAGAAAAACTGCTTACTAGATTTTGATCACGCGATACTCCCTGTTTTGGATTGGAAAAACCGCCTTCACTATTCATCGAACTCCCAGTTTCGTTCTTCATTTTCATGGTTCCACTGAATTTGGACCTTACAACTATACGCCATCAAACCTTCACCGGCCAAGCTCTAATCTTGTGAAATTATTCATGGATTTGGGAAACTCGTCTTTCTCTACGCAAAGGTTGTACTCGACCTCATTCTTCTCCTACGATCAAAAGCTTTTCACCACGACACTTCTACAATTAAATTGTAGTTCCTCTGCATATTCAATTCTACAATTCACACAGAGTTTTTAACAAACCTATGCAATTCGATCAACCCAGATTTCATCACTCCAATTTTTCTGAAAATCCTCACGTTCTTCCTCTTTTGACATCGAACTCTGCAATTTTAATTCATGTCAAACACATCTAACACCTGCAACATCTTCAACTTCTATCTCTGCAATGTCAAACATATCTACGGCATCTTCAACTTCGATCTCTGCAAAATAAGATTCGATTCATTCTTTTATTGCAGCACTCCATTCAATTATACTCTACGTTTTTAATTCATCATCTCTGATTTGTTCAAACTGTGCGCTCTCCAATTCATTGATGTAATTGAGTTCATTCAACGGCATCGATTCTTAAAACCTCCATCATCACATTCCAAACTGATATGCTCAAGTATCATACCATAATTGAAATTGAATTTAATCCTTCTTATGTGTAATCGATCTCTCCAATGATCGATACACCAAATTCATATACATTTACACAAAATTGTATACAACCTTTCTGGGTTTTAATTCACGAAATTGACATATCAATTTCCCCAATTACATGCATAATCTCACTTCAAAATCCAACTTCAGAAATTAAGCATGCAATTGCTCAATAAATCAACCCATATAATTTTGAAAACACACTTTCATATAAACAAATGAAATTACTTACAGAAATCCCTGCTTCTGGCCTGATTTTCAAATCATTGGCCCTTCTTACAATTTCCTGAAGGCTTGACAAACAAAACCTTGTTTGTCCTCTTTAACTCCTGTCTCCACCTCTCTCTCTATTCTTTCTGATTTCTGCCTTTTACGATAATTACATTTATACAATAATGCTGAACCATTTTAGGTTCAAATCGTCAAATATCTCAACAAAAATCCTTAAAATTTGCAAACCCCTACAATCTAGATTTTATCCCTAAAATCTTGAAACTGAATCTAACTTAGGCTTCATAATCAATTCTTAGATATCTCAAATCTAATTTCTCTCATGTTCTCCAAATCATTTGGGAACATTAAAAAATCCTCACAATAATTAATTAAAATCACTCAGAAATCCCATTAATATTTATATAAAATCAATATTCTCTCAAAAACATAAGACCCCCTATGTTTAATAAAATACAAGGTATTTTCCCGAATCTAATGCCCTTGCATCAATTAGGCCTAGGAATTTAAACCTATTTGAATCAAAAGAGTACAAGTCTTTGTAAGTCTTTGTGATTTCTAGGCCTAATCTCTCCATCGCAACCTTTGACATGAGGTTGTGTGAGGCATCGAAGTCTATCATAGCATTATGCAAAAAAATTTCATGTATGTTCAGACTGACATAGAAAGGAGGGAAAACTCCTTATTGATATTTTCCCTCCACTTCAAGGCCAAATAACGGCTATGGTTTATCATCAATTAATTTTAAAGTGTCAGTATCATTCCCTATGTTTAACACTTTGAAAATGTTGGATCTATATACCTCTTGCGTTACCAATTTAGTGATGTTGGCAATATGATGTAGAGTGTTGTCCTTGATGGCAACCCACTTGATGAAGATAATGGAAACCCACTTAATGAAGTTGTTCTTGATGCTTGATGAGTTTATTGATGATGTAAATCTGATGTTCTACAAGTAACTCAGAAGTACCAGAGAAAGAAATATCAGTAAGGGCCAGAACAATGATGAAAAGTGTTTGACACAAAGCATACACGGGTTTGTTTAGGAGAAGTAGCGTATGCACGTGGAAAAGTACTTGCCAAGTAGCGTATGCTCAATTGCGCTCTAAATGTCTAAAACCAGGTGTTGGGCCTTAGTTTTGGTCTTATTTTGCTTAAAGAAACTTATTTATCCATCTATTTTCCATCCATTTTCCATTCATTTATTCCATTTTGACATATATTTGATATCTATTCAGGTATTTAATTTTAATTTTTCAAATTCTAAAGTTTTTATGAAAGTTTGATTTTTAGTGCAAAATTGGCTGATTCAGAAATTCCCGTAATAGCTATATGGTTGATGTGGTTGCAGGACACTTGGGCACGAGTTGAATGCATGGATGGACAGCTTGGCAACTAGGACTAAGCCACCTATACTTAGTTCGAACAGAACAAGCTTTATTAGGCCCATTTAGTTCTAGTCAATCATGACTAGTCATTCAGAAATCCCATAGAAATAGGGCAGTTTTGAGATTCTATGGGATTGACCATATTTCTTGGGATAAGAATAATGAATTCGACTTAGATAGGTGGATGAGAAGTAGATGGGTTTGTTTGAGTAAAAATAGATCAGTTTGTTCATGAGACTTCTTACTTAAAGCCAAAGCTTTGATGGCTTATGTATTAGGATTATTATTGACTTATATACTTTTATATTGTGACAATTTTGGATTGAGAAGTTAATTTGAAGACTTGTGCTGTTATCAATTTGCTGTTCAATGTTATGGATGTGTGACTAAAGTTAAGCTTCTGAGATCATTTATCAAGTGTGCAAGGCAAGGGTGGAAGGGCCCCCATTCCAAGCTAAGTACACTTTCTTGTTAACTAGTTTTATTTCCTTGTAATTTGATGATTGTAGAACTGGTTCTCAAAGATTTATTTCAGATTGTTTAATGATTCATGCATAGTGATTGATGTCATTAGTTTATAACTTATTCATCACTTTATCAAGTTGGAAAAACAGATGTATCAAGTTGAGCATCCCTTCTATGAAAATGATGAATTAAAGTTGGTTTCTTTTGTTGTGTGCAAGCAGTTTCTTGTTGAGATTTTTGATATTAAGATGAATGAATTATAATGGAACACTTTACATGTCTCTTAAGTTAAGAGCTTCTTTCATTCATAATTTATCCATCTTAAGTTCTTGGTTTTAATCTCTGATTCATTAAGTGGTAATTGAGGTGAAAATGAATTTCTTGAGTCAAGAACCATTTCAATATTATTCCTCCTTTTAAACTAATTGAGTTAGAGTTGTAGAATGTATTACTTTCAGCATATCTTTCAAGGTTGATTATATCTGATCTTCACATATAGTGATCTTGCCTCAAAGCATAAACAACCCGGATTGATAATAAATAATTGTGTTAGTTTAGGTACATAAATTAGCTCAACATTTTGGCGCCGTTGCCGGGGAGGCAAATATCGGCATAGTCAATAGAGAGAAAAAATAAAAAAAACACAAAAGCAGTAGTTACACTTTTTAGTTATGTTTCTTTATGCCTAGACATAGAGATCCTCATGGTAGATTTATTAAAAACCCCCCACAAATAGAGATAGGATCATCAAACACCCCAGTTACTGGTAATCCAATCATTGAGGAATTGGCAGAAAAACAAAGAAGTGGACAAAGATTGACTTTGATTGAGAGACAGACTTTGTTAGCTTGGGAAGCAAAGCAAAAACAATCTTCAACTTCTGGAAAACAAAAAGAAATTATCAAAGGAAAACAAACTTTATTTCCATCCATAAATCCTCCTATCTTTGACCAACCTAAAACTCCACTTAAAATTGAAACAAATCAACCAATGGCAGAAGAAGGACATGGATCTGTTATTCTCACTCCTGAACAACGAGCTCAATATGAAAGACAACAAGCAGAATGGAGAAGAAAGAGAGAAGAGGATGAAAAACAAGAAAATGATAGAAAAATAGAAAATGATCAGAAAAGACAAGAAGATGAGACTACCTTTGGCTTTCCAATAATTGACACAAGTGCAATATTAGGAGAAGAAGTGAAAATGAAAAATATTCCACCTTCTGTATTGCCAAATTTTTATGGAATGTCAACAGAATATCCTGATTCATTTATGTTTGAATTTGATATTCTATGTAGAACATATGGATATACTGATGACATCCATAAACTTCGTCTTTTCCCTGCAACATTAAAAGCAGCAGCCTTGAAATGGTTTATGGGTTTAGGAGAACATACAATAGCTTCTTGGGATGATATGAGATCAGTCTTCCTTAAAAAATATCAAGCTTATTGCAGATCTAGAGATTCAAAAGAAGATATTTTGACACAACAAGAAGATGAAAGTCTAGAAGAATATTTGGAAAGATTTTTGTATAATCTACAGAAATCTAAACAACACTCTCTAAATCAAGAAACCATTCGAACAATCTTTCTCAAGGGTATAAGGGATGAATACCTTGACATCTTGAATGTGATGGGTAAAGGAGATATCTCAAACCTACCATTCGAAGAAATTGTTGACTTATGTCAAAAATATTCTAGAGGAAGAGCAAAAACAGGAAGAAGAGAAGTAAGTTCAAAAGCAAAAAAGTCAGCTGCAGGAGGGATAACACGAGCTGAAATAGGAAGTTTATTGGAAAATTTCAAAACAGATCTTTTAAGTACATTAGGGACACAAGTAGATGTGCTAAAGGCAAATAAGAGGAAAGAAGAACAAGACCAAGCTTTAGCAATCTTTTGGCCCAAATGTAGAAACAAACATCCATTAAGAGAATGTCCTGTGGATAGTGTTAAGAGTATTCAGGTTTGTGGTCTTTGTACAGAAAAACATTCCACAGAAAAGTGTCTAAAATTGAAAGAATTACAAATGAATTCAATGGAAGAAGTGCCAGGAATGGAAGGTTTTTATTATGTAGCACCACGAAGACCATGGCAACCTAGAATGCCTCAACAAAATCAGCAACAATTCCCTCAACAAAATTACCTTTATCCACCTCAAAATCCTTGGACACCTCCAATGCCATGGCAAGCTTGGCCTCCACAACAATATTCACAACAACCTGCACAAGGTTGGAGAGGATATGGTTATGGAAACCAGCAACCTCAACAATACCAGCAACAATATCAACAGCCATTTACATATCCGCAATATCCTCAATCCATACCATTTCAACAACAACATTCTGCATATCCACAATCCATGCCATATCCGTAGCAGAATCCTCCACCGTTGTTGACCCAACCACAACAGTTGCAGCTACCCACAAATCAACCCAGACCAACTCAATTACCAGCACAACCAATTGCAAATCCGAATAATAAGGTGGAAAAAGCTGCATATACTGTAGAGGAAGCAACATGTTTTCCCATATATTCAATTCTTCCTCTTAATGAAGTCCATCTAAGGTCTGGAAAAGTGCTTAAAAAGGATTCTCCTCCAATCATAGAAGAACCAACCGAACAAGGAGAATCACCTGAAACATCACAAACTAAGATACAAATTCAGAAAGGAACAAACATTACAACTCAAACACCACCTTATCCTGAAAGGTTAGTGGAACAACAAAAAGAAATAACCCTTCCTGAATTTGATATTTTAGATGAGTTAAAAAATGCTTATGTAAAAATTCCTTTGTTAAAAGCAATTAAAGAAATACCAATATATGCTAAAACAATAAAGGAATTGTGCATTAAGAAAACTCAGAGAAAGAAGAAGGATCCTACTACAATCCAAGTCATTGGTAAACTAGCAAGTCTCATGTCTACAGAAAACAAAATAGAAAAATATATTGATCATGGTATCCCTATGGTTACTATATCAATAAATAATTTTTCAGTGCCAAACACATTAATAGACTTGGGAGCAGCTATAAATGTAATGACAATGGAGACCATGAAAACTTTGCATTTGAACAACATTAGATCAACCTCTACAGTCTTAGAATTGGCAGACAGATCTAAAGTTGTTCCTGAAGGAATATTGGAAGATATTATAGTCTCTTTGGATTCATGGGAGTATCCTGTTGACTTCCTTATTCTGCAACCAAAATCAAATTTGGGAGGACATCCTCTAATCTTAGGCAGACCAGGGTTAGCTACTGCTGATGCCTTTATAGGATGCAGATCAGGAAGCATGATTATTTCACATGGAGAAGAAAGGAAACATATTGCTCTTTATTCACCTACACGGTCAACTTCTTTAGAATCAGTACTTGAAGCTCAAGAAAAACAGCAAACTAAATCAGTTTTAAGTATAAATAAATTCTTTGATTTAAGAGAAGAAGAAGAGAATGAAGACTTAATGGATCTTTTCATTTCAGAACCAAGTATTTCAGAGCAGCTTAGAGAAGTGCAATATGAAGCTGCAAATAACCTTTTGAATCAATGTTTTCAGGAAACCTGTACTATTCAAACTTTGAGAAATTCTTTTATAGACATCTTTCCTGTAAACACAATCTCCAATCCAACAATAAAAACAATTGAGGTAAGTCCTGGAAAACATTTAAACATTGGAAATGAGTTGCAATCAGAATAAGAACAAGAGGTAATTGCATTATTACAGAAATATTCAAAAGCTTTTGCCTGGGATTATACTGACATGCAAGGAATCCATCCTAACACATGTGTCCACCACATCTATACAGATGAACAAATTAAACCTGTAAGACAACCTCAAAGACGAATGAATCCTATGATGAAAGAAATAGTGAAAGATGAAGTGCAAAAATTGTTAAATGTTGGATTCATCTATCCTATTTCAGATAGTCAATGGGTTTCTCCACTGGTTATTGTTCCAAAGAAAAATGGAAAGTGGAGGGTATGTGTGGATTATCGAGAACTAAACAAAGCTACACTCAAAGATCATTTTCCTCTACCATTTATTGATCAAGTGTTAGACTCATTGGCTAGAAAGAAATTCTTCTCTTTCTTAGATGGGTTTAGCGGGTACAACCAGATTAGAATAGCAACAGAAGACCAAGACAAGACAACATTCACTTGCCCATGGGGAACCTATGCATATAATGTTTTGCCATTCGGTTTATGTAACGCACCTGCAACTTTTCAACGAGCAGTGCTTGCAATTTTTGCTGATCTAATCCATGAATGTGTAGAGGTTTACATGGATGACTTTACAGTTTATGGAAACACATATAATGATTGCTTAAATAATCTTGAAAAAGTGTTGAAACGATGCATTGAAACAAATTTGTCATTAAGCAATGAGAAATGCTATATAATGTTGACAGAAGGAATAGTTCTGGGACACCATATTTCTTCTTCAGGAATTAAAGTGGATCCAGCAAAAATCCAAGTCCTAGTAACCTTAATGCCTCCTACAACACAGAAAGAGGTAAGAAGTTTCTTAGGCTATGCAGGCTATTATAGTCGATTCATTGAAAACTTCAGTAAAATAGCCCAACCTCTGTTTAAATTATTAGCAAAAGATATTGAATTTCACTGGAAAAATGACTGTCAAAATGCATTTCAAAATCTAAAAGAAAAATTATCAGTTGCACCCATTCTCCGTGGACCAAATTGGTCTTTGCCATTTCATATATCAACTGATGCATCTGATACTGCAATAGGTGCCTCCCTTGGACAGAAAGAGAACTTGTTCAATTATGCAATATACTTTATAAGCAAGAATCTAACACTGCAGAATTGAACTATACAGTCACCGAGAAAGAAATGTTAGCCGTTATACATGCAGTAAACAAATTCAGACATTATATAACAGGATATCAAGTTTTCATTCATACAGATCATTCAGCAATCAAATACTTGATGAATAAACCCATAACCAATGGAAGAATAACAAGATGGTTACTGTTATTACAAGAATTTAATATCACAATACAAGACCGGCCAGGCAAGGAAAATCAAGTGGCTGAATTTCTGTCCCGCATACATTCACCCAATGATCCAAATCCGGTTGCAGATAACTTTCCCGATGAACATATGTTTGCTATCACAGTAAAAACACCATGGTTTGCAGACATGGCAAACTATTTATCTTCTGGAAAGTTACCAAACCAATTCACTAAAAAGCAAAGACACAAAATTATTAAAGAAAGTTCCAGGTATAGTTGGGTAAATGGTGATTTATTTTATACTGGTCCAGATTTGATAATTAGAAAATGTGTGCGAGAAGATGAAATATTAGATATTCTAAAAGCATGTCACGATGAACCATGTGGTGGCCATTTTGCAGATAAACGAACAGCATATAAGGTGCTGCAACTGGGCTACTATTGGCCATCCATCTTCAAAGACTCTAAGAAATATGTCAGGCAATGTGACAGTTGCCAAAGAACAGGGAGACCAATCACAAGAGATGAGATGCCGCTGAAGCCACAAGTCCTCATAGAACCATTTGAGCAATGGGCACTTGACTTTGTTGGACCCATCAATCCATCATCAAATGGAAAGAAGTACATCTTAGTATGTACAGATTATGTAACCAAGTGGGCAGAGGCTAAAGCAGTGAATAGAGCAACAGAAGATACAGTGGTCAACTTTCTTTTTAAAGAAATCTTTGTCAGATATGGAGTACCTAGACAAATTGTAACAGATCAAGGAACACAATTTACATCAAAATTGGTACGAGATCTAACATAGAAGTACAAGATCAAACACAGAACATCTACACCATATCATCCTCAAGCAAATGGACAGGTTGAATCAACAAATAAAGTCCTAGAGAATATCATGACAAAAACAGTAAAGCTGAACAGAAAAGATTGGTCTGAAAAATTACAAGATGCACTATGGGCCTATAGAATTACATGGAAGAATACAACTGGTTTTAGTCCATACCAGTTAGTATATGGAAAGAGGCCTTATTGCCTATAGAGTTTCAGATACAAACATACAGACTAGCAGCTGAATTAGGACTCGACCTGACAGAAGCACAACAGCAGCGGATCATGGAACTGAATCAGTTAGATGAGCATCGTCAACAAGCCATAGAACATACTACATTGGTGCAACAACAAAGAATGAAGTGGCACGACAGATATATCAAAACAAAGACATTTCGCAAGGGAGATTGGGCATTACTTTTTGACTCCAAGTTCAAAGATTTCAAAGCAAAGTTCACAACACACTGGCTAAGCCCATATGAAATTGATGAAATCTTCGACAATGGAGCAGTAAAAATCAAGACAATTGACCAGGATTCCACCTCCTTTATAGTGAATGGACATAGGCTCAAAGTTTATAATAGGCCTATCAGTAAAGAAGCATTTATGAAACAACTGACAAAAGATACAGAATTGGAAGTCATGGCACACCAAGTTCAGCCATCTTCCAGTCCTGTAGTTGAATAAAAAATAAAAAAAATATAAAAAATAAAAAAAAAAAAACATAAAAAATATATATAAAAAAAAAAAAAAAAAAACATAAAAAATAATAATTTGTTTGCTA
Organism: Pinus albicaulis; assembly: GCA_034641835.2. Taxonomy (NCBI): domain Eukaryota; kingdom Viridiplantae; phylum Streptophyta; class Pinopsida; order Pinales; family Pinaceae; genus Pinus; species Pinus albicaulis. Next base: position 493,942,363 of record CM076573.1, read on the forward strand.
GTGAAAACCAGGCAACTGGCACTATGAAAACATGAATTCATAGGGGAAAATCAAAGCAACTTGGACTCTATGAATTCCTTTTCTTGTTCTACTGTTCTCACATAATTTCAATACAGGTACTCTCCATCAACAATTGACTTGAGGACAAGTCATATCTTAAACAAGGGGGAGACTTGTATTAGATCTTTAGCTGGAAAGCTGAAGTATAGAAGAAACTTGTATTGTCAACAGAGGGACCTGAAAGAAGAAATCAATACAGAAGGACCTGAGAGACCTGCCAATGTCAAAACAACATGTGCATATTATGTAAGCAGTGCAGAGGGACCTGAAACAAAGAATCATTACAAAAGGGACCTGATTTTTCAATTCAAGAATCAGAGCATGAAGAACAAGGAGCAGCAATAAAATTCACTTTTTGATTCATCTACAACATCTGACTTCATTCCACCTGTACAAACATCATCCAGGGAAGTATATGTATAGACATTTTGTGCTTGAAATTCAAATTTTTCTTAGGAATTTTTAGTTTTTGTTAAGTTAAAGTTAGTACCTGAGGATATTCAATATTCCCTATACATATCCTATATTCATAATTCCCTATACATATCCTATCTTCATAATACCCTATACATATTCCATTTCATTCATATACACATTTCTCATACATATTCCCTATAATCCTAAATATTTTTCTTGAGCAAAAGACCAAGCTAGGACAACTCTTTCCACCTACATACATAAATCAAGCATTAGTATGGTGATGATTTTAAACATGACCTAAGATGGTCATTTTAAAATCATAAAGATATGCATAAAAAGCAAAACAAATAATGCGCTATACAAAAACTATATACCATAAGTGTAAACAAGGAATGCGTTAAAGAATTGAGCGCAAAGGATATAAGGTCAATACGCACAAGAGATAAGGTTAATGGCATATAATTAACGCGCATATGGTATAAATGTAGGCAAAGGTATATGGCGCATATAAAATGAAGGACGAGCATAATGGTTATGATCTGGTTGACAGGCTTGACAGGGTATAGTATAATGATAATTGCACAGGAGTATCATTACACGTATGAACGCACGCTATGGTAATAAGTTTATGCAGAAGGTGGAATGATACCGGTATATCATTCAAAGTGAAATGCGTTGAAACGTGCATATCATATCAACACGACAATGGAAATTAGCATGCACGGTGGTTTGATAACACAGCCATGTAATTCAAACATAGCGTGCACGGTGGGTGATAACACAGCCATGTCATTCAAACATAGCGTGCGCAGGTGGTGGTGTACGTGTATATAATTCAAACATAAAACAAGGCGGTGGTATCCTCATGACACAGTCGGTCGACTGGTCAAAGAGGACAGCCATACCAACCTCACATCATAACGCCAACAGGCACGGTACAACCATGAACTCGGTCAATTCATGACCGTTTCAACCTCATTCCTCATTGCCAGAGCTCAGAAGAAAGGCGTTCTGAAACAAAACATCAATCCGGAGAGAAGAGAAGGCGTTTTGAAGCAGTGGAATAGTGAAAATCGCTCCGGGGAAAGCAAGAAGGCGGATTTAAGGAAAGAAATTGCTCCGGGTTCGACAATCAGAGATCACAGATTTCCAGGATTGAGTCAGGTAACAAGTGAAGTTCATTAACACTCAGTGATTATGGAATATTGTTTGACATTAATTTTTGGATCCTGTATTTTGACACCAGCTCAGTTAACCGAAACAATAGGGATTTGGAGCGCCCGGTTACACTCCACGCGCTCGTTGACAGTCAGGTAACTTCAAACCCGTGATTATCTCCAGATCGACAACACTTAAGGATTGAGTGATAGATTTCGATGCGCAGCATTGTGAGGAAAATTCGTTGCATGAATAACACGTTTTAATTGAAGTAGTATGGCGGAGGGTTGTTGAATTGCGCACTAAGCCGTGTTTCTCTGAGTGAATTATGCGCACCAATATTTTCACAAACAGTTAGTGTGTAAACGAAAAAACGCCATAAAACATTTTGCTGCCACTGCGTTTTGTCTTGACAGGGATCGAATGCCTAATTGTCACGTTGAATTATGGTTGAAAAAGAGAGTCGGGTTCGTTGAAGCCGTGTTGAGGCCGAGATCTTGTTGCATAATTGCATTTTTATGATGAGTCTGCACGAAATTTTTGTTTGCAAACACCTTTGCTTAAGTCCAAAACAGTGCGAAAATTTTCGATTAGGCCGAGAGCACTCTTTAATTTTTTATTTTTTATATATACACAAGTAAATCATGATTGTGTGGTTTGTGATACTGTGTGTATTTAATAAAAAAACAGAGACCAGTGTATTAACAGAAGTATACAGGTGTTGCTTGTATTCAACAGGGAATTCAGAAGAGTGTTATTGCAAGGGAATATATCAGAGGTTAAAAGTGCAGAGTTGAGTTGAGTCAGAAGAGGAAGGTAAGCTTCTTTGCTTACTGAATTTCATTTTTTAAAAAAAATAGTCATAATTTTTATTAAAATGAAGTTAGTAACAGCAGAAGCCTACATTGATTGGTTTACAGAAACAATGGCAAACAGGGTAGAGCCAAAATTTCAAATAGAAAGCTGGGGAAAAGAGACCATAGAAAAACTCTATCAGGCAGGAATGATAGGCTTCCTACAGAAATTTAATGGCCATTCTGAGGAGATAACCAAAGATTTTATAAATAATTTCAATCAAGACCAAACTCGAGTAGGAGAAATCATTGTTCCAGTAACCCAAGAATACTTGTCCAAAGCCTTAGATTTTCCAATGTTAGGAGAGAAGTATTACAAAGGGCTACACTTCAAGGAGAAAGCATGGACTTTCTTCCTTGAGAAAAACCGGAAGGGAACATTTGATAGGACAAAAGGTATACCCAGGGAATGGTTTAATGAGCCATGGAGAGAATTGGTCTTGATTATTCAAAATTTTTTGACTTGTGACCGAGGATATAGTGTTGCCCATTTATATCATGTTAAACTTCTACAGCACATTAAGGGGGAAGATAGGATTAATTTACCTTATTTCCTATATAAAAGCCTCTTAAGAATGATTGAAACAGCAAGACATGAAAACAGACTTAAGGCAGGACAAATGTATCATCAAGGATTGATTAAAATCCTAGTTGAGTATCAAGTAAGATTGCAGGGCATAGTGTGGAGAGAATTCATGGTTAAAAATCATTTTACTGAACAGATTACAGAGGTGCAAGAGAAAACAGAGCAGGAAAGTAAGGGAATGATGAATTCACCCTTGTATCCTAGAACAAGAGCCAAACAGCAAAATAACATGGCTATGGATTATGAAATATCTGTGATGTCTATTCCCAAAAGATTTACAAACAAAAGTCCCATCAATTTAGACAGGGAAGAAGAAACATATTTTCCAAGACCACAAGAAGAAAATAGCATTCCACAAGAAGAATTTGATAGGGATTCTGCCTATGATGATGAAGCAGCTGCATCATTAATGAAAACAACTCAGGATTTTGAAAAAGATGGGAAAATCAAGGATTTAACTGATCAATTAGAAATTAGTAAATTCAATGAAACAGTTAAAGGAGAACAAATAGCAGGAAGAAAATACAAATTGATCAACAAATAAGAAATTGAAAGAAAAGTTGAGGAGGTGAAAAAGAAGAATGATCTAATTTCTAATAAGCATTTAAACCGTTGAAGAAAAAATGTGAGGCCAAGTATGAAAAGCGAGAAGGTTAAACGACTATTTTTTAAAGACGACCTGTGAGCTAATTGATTACTGGCAAGATGACTGCGAGGGAAGCATCACTTGAACCCACATATCTAACCCGAAGAAAGGTTAAAGAGAGCACGTGTAGGAGGTGCTCTGCTTGATGATAAGCACAAGGGAGAGAGATTAGACTGTAGTTTTGATCTTATTTGCTCAAGAAACTAAAACTTGTTATCATCTGTTTTCATCTTTCATTATTTTATTTCCATTTTGACCTATATTTAATGATATCTATTAGTGTTAATTTTAATTTTTCAAATTCTAAAGTTTTTATGAAAGTGTGATTTTTAGTGCAAAATTGGCTGATTCAGAAATTCCCGTAATAGCTATATGGTTGATATGGTTGCAGGACACTTGGGCACGAGTTGAATGCATGGATGGACAGCTTGGCAACTAGGACTAAGCCACACAAACGTTGGAAACCAGAGGAACTTCTGTGAGCTATTGAATTTCCACAGTCAATCATGATAAATCTGTTAAATCCATAGCAATGAGAGCTGATTTGGAATATCTATGGGATTGACCATGTTATTGGGATAAAATGACAATTCAAACTTAGACAGGTGGATGAAAGTAGATGGAAGGTTTTTATTTAGAGATAAAAATAGATCAGTTTATTATGAGACTTCTTCTTTTAAAAAGCCAAAGCTTTGATGGCTTATGTATGAGGATTATTATTGACTTATATACTTTTATATTGTGACAATTTGGGATTGAGAAGTTAATTTGAAGACTTGTGCTGTTATCAATTTGCTATTCAATGTTATGGATGTGTGACTGAAGTTAAGCTTCTGAGATCATTTATCAAGTGTGCAAGGCAAGGGTGGAAGGGCCCCCATTCCAAGCTAAGTACACTTTCTTGTTAACTAGTTTTATTTCCTTGTAATTTGATGATTGTAGAACTGGTTCTCAAAGCTTTATTTCAGATTGTTTAATGATTCATGCATAGTGATTGATGTCATTAGTTTATAACTTATTCATCACTTTATCAAGTTGGAAAAACAGATGTATCAAGTTGAGCATCCCTTCTATGAAAATGATGAATTAAAGTTGGTTTCTTTTGTTTGTGTGCAAGCAGTTTCTTGTTAAGATTTTTGATATTAAGATGAATGGATTATAATGGAACACTTTACATGTCTCTTAAGTTAAGAGCTTCTTTCATTCATAATTTATCCATCTTAAGTTCTTGGTTTTAATCTCTGATTCATTAAGTGGTAATTGAGGTGAAAATGAATTTCTTGAGTCAAGAACCATTTCAATATTAATCCTCCTTTTAAACTAATTGAGTTAGAGTTGTAGAATGTATTACTTTTAGCATATCTTTCAAGGTTGATTATATCTGATATTCACATATAGTGATCTTGCCTCAAAGCATAAACAACCCGGATTGATAATAAATAATTGTGTTAGTTTAGGTACATAAATTAGCTCAACACCAGGGGTTACTACCATGGTATTGACCCATTGTATTGAGCGTTGGTTTGTCTATTTGATCCCATCCAGGAATACCATCAGAAGTGGTGTGGTTTTGGCTCATGGTATTGACAAAGGCTAAATCTATATAAGGAAAAGAAAATCATTGTGCAATGTGTGTGCAAGATGTCTGGGTTTTAATGAATACTTCTCTTTGAATTATATCTGTATGGAATGGGTAACATTTGAATGATAGATTTGAATTCATAATGCACATATGAAGAAAATGATGAAGAAGGGAATCTAGATCTGAAATGTATTTGTATGTTCTAGATCTGTTTATGGAATGAGATGAGGCAAACATGTATCTGAAGTGAAGGGTAAAATCTGAAATGTATATCTGATCTGAAGAAGTATGCTGCCCTATAATCTTTGAAGATCTATACGCTTGTTTGTAGCAGAGAAAGCGCGTATATACGAGGGTTGAATTCCGTGAAAGCGCGTATGGAATGTGAAACTAGTTCTGAAGTATGTGCAGATGTATACATGGGTTGATATGCATGAAAGCGTGTATATACGCCGGATCTGTGAAAGGAAAGTGTGTATGCAAACTAGGGTTTGCTGAAGTCTGTGGAATGAAATGTCTGATCTATTCTGTTGTTTTATTGATATCTGTTAGTGATGTATTCATACAGATCTGGGTTGTTTTAATGATGATTAGGTTGCTGATCATGTTGATGTAAGATTAAGTTGTTGATTAATTGGTTGATGATTCAGTGAATGAATTGATGAGGTTATAAGGTTCAGTTTGATGTATGTTGAGCTTAAATGTGTAGAGTGGGTCCAGTCTGAAAATATGATGAAAAGTGGCCTGCAAGTTGTGTTCTATTGAAGCTATTGGATCCAGTGTGAAAATTGATGAAACGTGGTCCATGGTGGTGCTGAGGGTTGTAGCCTTCATTCAGGGTGTTGTAGCTCCCTTCCAGGTGAGGCTGGTAAACGAGAGCAGGGGGTCGTAGCTCCCTTCCAGGAGAGGCTGGTAAACGAGAGCAGGGGGTCGCAGCTCCCTTCTAAGAGAGGCTGGTAAACGAGAGCAGGGGGTTGTAGCTCCCTTCCAGGAGAGGCTGGTAAACGAGAGAAGGTTGTAGCCTTCTGTAGGTGGGTGCCTGCGTGCTGGTATGAGTCTGCACCAGTACATGGTTGTAACATGTTTTTTTTATATAATAAGTATTGAAGACTGAGACGACGGCAGCGGTGGTTTTCTCCCGACTTGGGTTTCCACCTTAAATCCTGGTGTTCATGTGTGATTCCTATGTGTGATGGTTTATTAGGTTATTACTGCACATGCTTATTGTTAACTTAACATCAGATGAATGAATGTTGCAAAGAACTAAGTTAAGAATTATCTACATAATTAGATCTCTGTTCATACGTGAGTTTTATGAAGGATATCCGTGTGTATACACTAGTTGGCTTCAGCAAAGTAGCGCATGGGTTTTAGTGAATGGAAAAGTAAAAAGTTTGGAGTAAGTCCTAAATACTGATTCACCCCCCTCTCAGTATTTTTCCCAACAATTGGTATCAGAGCAGGTCCTTCTGCAGAAGCTTGATCGCTTGAAGGAGATCCGTCACAATGGGAAGTCGTAAAGGATTATTTTCTATAAGGCCACCTCTATTCAATGGAAGTAATCTGTTATTCTGGAAAATGAGGATGAGATCCTATCTTTAGTCTATGGGAGCAGATGTATGGGCCATTGTTGAACAAGGATATCAATATCCAGCTGCTACACCAACAGATCCAACTGAAAGGAAGAATTATGATTCAAATGAAAAAGTGGTCAATGCTATAACAGCAAGTTTAACTGAATCGGAATTTTTCAAAGTCATGCAGCTAAATACAGCAAAGGAAATATGGGACAAAATCATTCTAAGTTATGAAGGTGATGCAAAGGTAAAAAGTGCAAAACTCCAAACCCTCAGAATTGAATATGAAAATTTGAAAATGCATAGTGATGAGAGTATTGTCAGTTTCTTCTTACGTCTAGATGATATTGTAAATCGAATGAGAAATTTGGGTGAAACCATAACCGATACTACTCTGGTGGAAAAAGTCTTAAGATCTTTGACTTCAAAATTTGAATCTAAAGTATCTGCTATTGAAGAAAAGCAAGATCTGCAAACTCTGACTATTGTTCAACTACATGGTATCCTGACTGCTTTTGAAATGAGAAAAGGAGGTCCCTCTCAAATCAGAGAAGCTGCTTTTAAGGCATGTGCAAAAGGAAAAGAAAAGGAAGTTGTCAAAGAATCAAATTATATATTAGAAGAAGAAGAAGCAAATTTTGTGAGAAGACTCCAACTAGGAACTAGAAGATTCAAAGGTAAGCTTCCCTTCAAGTGTTTTACTTGTGGAAGAGTTGGTCATTATGCTACTAAATGTCCTTATGAAGAAAATCATGGTAAAGGGAAACAATTTGAAAAGGGAAAGAGTTATTATACAAATGAAGATAATGATGAAGTGTCAAATGAGGATGAAGAAGGTTCTGACCACGATCTGCTAGTGCTCATGGCATCTACTTTGGAAGATGATAATTTCACAAAAGAAAGGGATCTGATTGGTAAATAATTGCATAGAACAAGAAAGAAGGGTTGATTTCATGGATGTTGTTTCTATTGTAACTCATTTGTTCATAAGGCCACTGATTGCAGGATAAGTATGATGAACAGATCTAATAAATTGGAGAATTTTCAGCACACTATAATAAATCACAAGCAAATCTGGAAAAAGAAGAGGCACCAGTCAAAAATGTAGGGAATATTGACCCTACTGCAGTCATCCGCTTCTAAAGCTTACTTCTCATAATGACTACAGGAGAGAAGTGAGATACATTATAGGAATCAGTAATGTGACATCACAGGGGGAGCAATGTATGGTGATTCCCATGATGTTTTGGTAATTATGGGTATGTGTATTTCTGACAGTGCATCTAGTGTGAAGAAGACAGGAACAGGAGGTACAAATTCAGGGGGAGATGAAGGAATGTGAAATTTTCTATATTTCACTTTCCATACACGAGTTTGATGAACCAAAGCCGCGTATATATGCGAGTTACGGTGGAGACAGACGTGTATGCATTGATGATAAGAAAATTGGTATGACAGCTAAAGATCAGGAGCACAGGCTCAGGGGGAGCATCAGTCTGACTACTAATGACTGTATTATTGGCACTGTATTTGCTTATGTCTCAGTTCTAAATGATGATGAAATGATGCATGGTTTCTTATGATGAGATTATGGATGACCCTTGTTTGCTTTTTTTTTTAAAAGTATTCCTTTCTTTCACACATGAATGACATGGAAGTCTTATGATTCAGAGATAAGGACAAATCATGCAGAGATTGTTGCTGATGACTTGTTGTTGAAGGTGTTTAGGTTGCACAAGCTAAGGAGGAGCCTTGGTCATATGGAAAGGATGCTTGGATGCACATTTCCAGGGGGAGCATTAGCCTTGCTGAGCGTAATGCATTATTGGCATTATAATGATTCTGAAATAAGATCTCTCTCTCTTAAGGTCTTTCTGGTATTGGTCATAAAAAGTCATATTTGTAATTTGATGAAAAGGTCATGTTGAGACCTATGATGTAAAATTGTAATATTCAGTCATGTAAGGACTTGTTCAAATTTGTAAACCCACTTTGTTGGGTAGTTGAGTCAAAATGAGTAAACCCACTTGGTTGGGTAGTTGAGTCAAAATGTGTAAACCCACTTGGTTGGGTACTTGAGTCACATATGTAAATCCACTTGGTTGTATCTTTGATGTAAGTATGATTCCTTGGTGATAGGAAGGTCATAGAGTCATATACTTCATTGAAAAATATGTTTGAAGATTCAGCATGAACTCAGGGGGAGCATGGTAACTTCAGTGCTCATCAGATCTACAGCACTCTTCTTTCTACATGAGGAGAAAAAAAAAAAAACCTTGTGTTGGTTTTGATCCACCCTTTGACCTTGATGTCAAAGGGGGAGAGTGACATGGTGTTTGAATAGGGGAAGAATATCATTATGCTTAATGTATCTATCTATTGTGGTGATAAAACACCATCGTGGTTGCCATCAAGTCCAAACAGGGAGATTGTTGGCAATATGATGCAGAGTGTTGTCCTTGATGGCAACCCACTTGATGAAGATAATGGCAACCTACTTAATGAAGTTGTTCTTGATGCTTGATGAGTTTATTGATGATGTAAATCTGATGTTCTACAAGTAACTCAGAAGTACCAGAGAAAGAAATATCATTAAGGGCCAGAACAATGATGAAAAGTGTGTGACACAAAGCATACGCGGGTTTGTTTAGGAGAAGTAGCATATGCACACGGAAAAGTACGTGCCAAGTAGCATATGCTCAATTGCGCTCTAAATGTGTAAAACCAGGGGTTACTACCATGGTATTGACCCATTGTATTGAGCGCTAGTTTGTCTATTTGATCCCATCCAGGAATACCATCGGAAGTGGTGTGGTTTTGGCTCATGGTATTGACAAAGGCTAAATCTATATAAGGAAAAGAAAATCATTGTGCAATGTGTGTGCAAGATGTCTGGGTTTTAATGAATACTTCTCTTTGAAGTATATCTGTATGGAATGGGTAACAGTTGAATGATAGATCTGAATTCATAATGCACCTATGAAGAAAATGATGAAGAAGGGAATCTATATCTAAAATGTATTTGTATGTTCTAGATCTGTTTATGGAATGAGATGAAGCGAACATGTATCTGAAGTGAAGGGTAAAATCTGAAATGTATATCTGATCTGAAGAAGTATGCTACCCTATAATCTTTGAAGATCTATACACTTGTTTGCAGCAGAGAAAGCACGTATATACGTGGGTTGAATTCAGCGAAAACACGTATGGAATGTGAAACTAGTTTTGAAGTATGTACAGATGTATACGCGGGTTGATATGCATGAAAGCGTGTATGAAAAATAGGGTTTGATGAATTCTATGGAATGAAATGTCTGATCTGTTCTGTTGTTTTACTGATATCTGTTAGTGATGTATTCATACAGATCTGGGTTGTTTTAATGATGATTATGCTACTGATCATGTTGATGTAAGATCAAGTTGTTGATTGATTGGTTGATGATTCAGTGAATGAATTGATGAGGTTATAAGGTTCAGTTTGATGTATGTTGAGCTTAAATGTGTAGAGTGGGTCCAGTCTGAAAATATGATGAAAAGTGGCCTGCAAGTTGTGTTCTATTGAAGCTATTGGATCCAGTGTGAAAATTGATGAAACGTGGTCCATGGTGGTGCTGAGGGTTATAACCTTCAGTCAGGGGGTTGTAGCTCCCTTCCAAGTGAGGCTGGTAAATGAGAGCAGGGGTTCATAGCTCCCTTCCAGGAGAGGCTGGTAAACGAGAGCAGGGGGTCGTAGCTCCCTTCCAGGAGAGGCTGGTAAACGAGAGCAGGGGGTTGTAGCTCCCTTCTAGGAGAGGCTAGTAAACGAAAGAAGGTTGTAGGCTTCTGCAGGTGGGTGCCTGCGTGCTGGTATGAGTCTGCACCAGTACATGGTTGTAACATTTTTTCTTTATATAATAAATATTGAAGACTGAGACGACGGCAGCGGTGGTTTTCTCCCGACTTGGGTTTCCACCTTAAATCCTGGTGTTCATGTGTGATGCTTATGTGTGATGGTTTATTCTGTTATTACTGCACATGCTTACTATTAACTTAACATCAGATGAATGAATGTTGCAAAGAACTAAGTTAAGAATTATCTGCATAATTACATCTTTGTTCATACGCGAGTTTTATGAAGGATATCCGAGTGTATACACTAGTTGGCTTCAGAAAAGTAGCGTATGGGTTTTAGTGAATGGAAAAGTAAAAATTTTGGAGTAAGTCCTAAATACTGATTCACCCCCCCCTCTCAATATTTTTCCCAACAAGTGAGAGGCATGGTTATCTTGATTTTGGCAATCTCTCCTTCAAAGCTGAAAGGCAGAGGTGTCTTTATTGCATTTACATCAGTTTTATCAGCCATAAACTTTTCTACATTTTTTATTTGTTGATTATGATTTGATGGTTTGGACAGCAACGTTTTTTCAGGGCCACTAGTTGAAGTACTGGGGCAGATTGAATCATTACTAGGTTGACTATTTTTTAGTTTGTTTAGATCAGCTTTCTTAGCCATAGTATTTGTGTTTTCCGCTGTCATTTTAGGAATATGTTCGGGGGTTTTCCTAACAACAGTGTTTGACTGATTTGTTTTAGGAATATATTGATTCTTTTTTCTCCTGAGGTCATATTGCCTATGGACTTCCATTGTGGCATTCTCAAATCCTAGTTTTTAGTCTTCGAAATCTTCATATGATTTTTCATTTGGTTTTGAAGAAAACATCCTTTGTTCTTCTTCGGTAAGAAAAGTGTTATCCTCATCATCACAACCTATGACATTTACATGGTATTCTTCTAACTGCTCTGGCTCTCTTTCCTCTTCATCTACATAGTTGTCTTGGAAAGGGGGTCTAATTTGTTGGTCATTCTCTCTTTCTTTGTTTTTGGGATGGTCTCTTCTAAAATTCTGATTCCTATTCCTATTTTGAGGATTGACTTGATTTTCCCTAGGAGGTGTTCTCTCATTAAAACTAATTTTTTCCATCATTCTCTCCATTGTCCTAACTAGGGAGTCAATTTTAGTGTCAGAATAGGAGGTTGAAGGTACTGTTTCATCTTTATAAGTCACTCTCTTCTGTAACCTCATCCTAGCTCTTTTCTCAATTAAGTTGGCCTCTACACTCACAGCCCCTGTTTGCATGTCTTCTAGAGTTAGGTAATCTCTCTCCCTTAGTTGATAGGCCATGTCAGCATCAAAGCCTTCTGGAAATTTTACTAAGGCTAAGCCTTGGGGAGGTTTCATGCGAGGTGGGAGGGCATTGTAAATACTATTAAACCTAGTGGAGTAGTTGTGAACACTTTCTCCAGGATTCCTTTTAAGATTGTTATACTCGGAAAGAATTTGAAGGGGGTTCTTCTTGATTTCCCACTTGTTTACAAAAGTTTGGTAGAGGAAAGGGAGATCATGTATGATGTTGGGAGGTAATTTTTTGAACCATTTCTTGGGTTCTCCTCCCAGGCTCTGGGAAAAAATCCTCATTTGCATGGTTTCTTCTTCTATCTCCATGTAGTCAAAAGCATCATTTATTCTATCTACATGTTTCTAGGCAGTGATGGATTCAGTCCTTGAGAAGTGAGGGATCTTTGACTGATAATCATTTGGCAATGGTAATAGTGTTTTTTGTAGAGCCAGTGGAGCATACCATGCTGCCATGATGAGAGGAAATGGAAAGAAAGGTTGATTTACAAGGGGAGGGTTTGTGAGTGATGGAGTAGGATGGAGTGAGGTGGTTTGCATAGTGGTGGTATGAATGGGTGTAGCCGAGGTACTTTGACCAGAAAATTGATTCTGAATAGACTTGAGATGAAAAGATCTGAAGTGATGGTGAAGCTGAAAGTCAAGCGGAGTGGAAGGAGAAGCTTCCCTGCTGGAGCTTTGATGCAAATCTATGGGCGCAAGGTTAGCTTGGTCAACCCTACTTTGTGACTTGGTCCTGAACAGGTTCTTGGTATGGTGCAATTCAAACTAAGGATCTTGTGAATTGTAAGATGTTCTGGTGTGGAGCTTGCTCTATGAACGGTCCTAATAGTGGTTGAGTTTCCAGCTTTATAAGTTTGCAACAAAATCTTTTCTGGGTCATCAACTATGATAGGAGGATTTGGGTCCAAGGGTGATCTAGTATTGATCCTTTGTGAAGCCAGATATCTTACTCAAAAAATCAAAGAGGTTGAAAGGTTTGAGAGTGTTTTTGGAAGGTTGATCTCTCTTAGTGTTTATTTTACTCACACAAGGTGTAACTAGGCCTTAAAACTGATTGGGACTGATTTGACACAATCCTAGGAAAACCTATGGGACTAGTGAGGTGAAAAGAGGCCTACTGGAGGCTAGTGGAGTCACCAGTTGGAAATTTTTTGTATTTTTTAGGGTATGTATATAATGGTCCACCACCAAATTTTGATAAAAATCAATCTAAGGACTATTTTGGGTTTTCTGAGTTTCCTTATGCAACCATAAGGTTTATATGACTATCCTCTTGTTGAGCCATCATCTTGCTAGGATGATGAGGCAATTAGTTTCTACTCTTGGCTATAAGTTGATTTTACCACTCTAACTGAGGGTCTAAATGAGTCTATAAGGGGTATTCAGGAAACTATGTACTCAGAGGTCCCACCGTGATCGTCGTTATGTTAGCTCCCCGTAATTTGCTAGATTGATTGAGATACAAATGGACAGTGGTAACATCAAACCAAGATTTGGAATCCAAGGACCTAGCCTTCCTGGATCCAGAGAGGGATATCTCTATTAGGTGCAAAGATGTGAACTTGTTTGCTAATTATGGTTGATTTTAGGCTAGTTATGAAGTATTGGGTATGTTGATTGTTTTTGGTTGGGTATGATGCTTTAGATAGAATAGATAGAAACAAGGTGAACTTCAAGTCATTGGGCAATGGAGTCTAAAAAGTTCATGATAGGTTCATTAATGGATTAGAGAGTATTGTAAGGAAAATCTAGCTTGGTTGGTGGATCTTTGGGATTTAAAGGATCATGAGATGAACATAAATATTGAGAACAAAGTTAGCAAAGGGTAATGAATAATCCTTTATCATATACTTTAATGAGGATGTATTTAAACATATATAAGAAAAATATATAACTCATGAGGTAGGGTAAACCATTAAGCTCAATGAACAATACTTAAACCGATCAATATCCAAGATAAACATTCCAGTGAAACATAGAAAGCATAAGAGCTTATCTAACTTTAGTAAATTCACCTTCAGAGTTAGAAAACATTTAAGGTCACAAATAACTACAATCAGAGAGGAGGGAACTCCTAAACATATAATATTATAGCTATGGAGATATTTAAAACAATTAACCAAGCAAGTGCAAAGAGTATGATTTGAAACAAAACTTCTTTGACAAACCTAAGTAATGATGCTTTAAAGAGAGACTTCAAGAACAGTGCTTTAGTGAAACAAGTAAGCAAAGCTAACCATGAATCATGCTTGTTACCTACTGTATTAAACCATTCAGGAAATAAACAAACTTAGGAGATCATAGAGAGCAAAGAAGGATCCTCTAACATGTCCTAACAGAAAAAAACATTAAGGCAGTGAAGAAAAAACAGACCTAAGGTGCCATTAGAAAACATTTCTTAGTCTAAATTCTTTGTCCTACTACAACATAGAAAGATGGAAACACAATGATAAACTAGAAAACATGAACAAAAGAAACACTTTACCATCAACCAGGCTCATGGATCCTGCAACCAATCCTCCTCCATCAACAAACAAATCAGGGCGTTCATAAGCTCCAAGACATCAAATTGTCTTCAACCTCCAAGGGACTATGTATTACTTCAAAATCAGTCATAAAATGCCAACCAAATACATAAGAGCCTCATGCTCTATTTATGGAGAAAATGAGGAGGTGGAAACCATAAGAGGCTTCTAGAAACCCTAATTCTGTCATAAATGTCATAAATGTGCTTAATGACCATGCAAGGCCCAAGACACATAATAGATAAGCTAATAAATGAAAAACATCAAAACAAAACTCCTCATTCAAATATGGAGTGATTTTTCCAAGAAATATTAAAAAACTATTTTTCCATTAATCAATGTCTTTTGTTCACTTTTTGGCCTAAGTCAGTCTGTTTGCGTAGCGCTTTTTTTGTAGAAAATATGTTGTTTTGCAACTAGCTTTTGGACCACTTCCTGATGTCGGATTTGGCTCCGTGATAGCTCGTTGGAAGGCTTGAAGAGTCTACTTTCAAAAATTTCTTGTGGTTTCCTAATATAGTCCCTATAACCTTGTCAAAAATTCAAAAATATCCAGTCTTTCATTTGCACAGTGCCAAGCCTAAAACAAGGGCAGAAAGGTGTTTTTTCACATTTTGAGGGGTCAAAATAGCTTCAAATCCTCTGAAATTTTGAGTGGATGATGTGCAGGTCATGAAAAATCCAAAAATGTCGATTTTTCCTCCAGAGGATGCCCCAAAATTTTGCGCAACGCCAGTGGTGCTGCGCAAAGTAGGCCAAAAATTCACAAAAAACAAAACCTTCTCCAAATTCTTTCAAAATTGGTGTAGACCCTCCGTAGATGTTTCTAGATAATTGCTGAGAGGCCTCAACCAAAATTTCAAGGCTGTCATGTTCATTTTTTCTTTTTATTTTTTTTATTTCAAGGAGGGCTTCTTTGAGTTTGGCACATGCAAGCCTGTTCTTCTTTGCGTAGTGCTTAGTCATCTTCTTTTGGAGAGAAAGGCCTCTCTTGATCTTCTTGAAGTACTTATGTTCATTCTTATAGTACTGAATGATGTGCCGTGCTCTTTCATAATCCTCCTCCCACCCTTTGATTTGTGCATGTTTCTTTAGGAGTAGCATTTTAGTGGTCATCTCCTCATCCTGCTCATCATTGTCTAAGTTAATGAATTCAGGCCCTTGAGTAGTTTTCTTCAGTTTCTTACTCCTCCTTATCTTTCCTTGTTCCTCAATATTTCCCACCTTTTGCTTGCCCTTGTCCACTTTTTTGATAGCTTGAGGAGAGATGGCCCTTTTCCTTTTTAAGGTAGCAAACACATCTCTTTGTCCTCTTTAGTATGTGCATATGTGAGGGGTGATGATGGTAGTTTTAACCATGTTTTCATCATTGCTTTGACCCTCACCACTGCCATCAGCCTCATATTGTCTTTGTTCTTTACTGAGGTTTTCTACTTGTTCATTTTCTACATTATCACTTTGAGTTTCTTGATCATCTAAAAATTGATTAGTATCATGACAGTCTTGACAGTTGTCAAGACTGTCATACACATTTCCTTGGCTCCCTTGTGCATCATGCTGACTGTCTTCTTCATCCTGCTACTGATCTGTTTGTTCATCATGCTCAATGCCTTGTGTTTTATCACTGTTTTCCCCATCACTTCCCATATCCACTTCCTCTTCTTCCTTTATTTCAGTGTTTGCCTCACTAGATTCTTCTCCATCTTCCTGATCTCCATGTGATTCTTGATGTTCACTTCCTGCTTCACTTGATGCATCAAGAGATGGAGAGGAAGGGATGTGTGCATGTGGTGAGGGTACTTGTGTAGATGAGGAAGGCAGATTTGTTTGATGAGGACATTGTGGGTTTAAAAAGAACTCATTGGTTATGAAAGCATCCCAAGGTACACCCTATTGTTCTAGCTGATGTTCAACCACCATCTTGATCAAGGAATGGTGGAACAAGCTAGAAATTTGTTGGGGAAAAATCCTCCTTTGAACAACAGAACACCTTTTCATAATACTCCTATAGAGATAGTAGGGTAGGTCAAGTGCTTTAAACCCTGTAAAATGCATAAGGATTCTAAGATGATAGGTATAGACCCTAGAGTATCTCCCCTCATAGGTGAAGTACCTCATGATAGTCAACATCAAAGGTGCATACTTGTCTTTGAGATGTAAGAAAGGAAAAACAGTGATACTGCCCTGTCTATACCTCCTTTCGAGAATTGAAAAAAACAAATCTCTTTCTATCTTACCATTCTTGAACCATTTCTCACCCATTCAAGGGATACCAGTGGCCTCAGATATGGACCTTATTGAAATCTCAAATTTTATCCCTGCAAGGTCTGAAGGTTTGTTTTGCAAATTAAGGATGAGGAGCCTTTTAAGCTCAGGATTTCTCTTCACCTGCTTGAACCTCTAACGGAACTGAAAACACCTTGTGTTTTGGAAGCATAACAAGATCCTAGGAGAGGATGTGATAGCCACTGTATTCTGGGGGTCCAACCTCTTAATTTTACCTCCCTTGTGCTTTGATTTCGAAGGTCTTTGATTTCCTTGACTACCACTACTATTTTGCATCTCTGACATGGTGATGGGAGACAGCTGATTTGGAAATTGAGTTTTTAGTGGCAAAAAAACAAGTGAGGAATGAAACTGATTTCAACTTTTAGCTAGGAGATGGATTTTGAGGTTTTGAGTAGTTTTTGCAGCTTTGAGGATTTTAATTATAAATATAGTAATAGCCTTAATACCCCCCCCCCCCCCCCCCACACTCTCTACTATCAAATTTAGTTTTAGGAGTGCCACTGTTCTCTTTGATCTTGACCTAGGGTTTCACCCTCCTAGGGTTTTCACTTTCACCACTAAAAAACAAGATTTTTTTTCAAATTTATTTTGGGGAATCAAAGAGGAAAGTTACTTACCACCTTTCTCATTTTTCTTCAGTCTTGGAGGCACCTTAGGAGGATAAATTTTTGCATTGGTGTCTTTTTGGCACCTTTGGCACCTCTTTGAAACTTTGCGCAATGCCTCTATTAAGGGCAGGTCGGGCTACCTATTTGCACAGTGCTGAGGAGGCTCAACGATGTTTTGTGTAGTGCCAGGCGGTCTGCATGTCGTCTGGACATGTCGAGTGTCTGTTTGCATAGTCTCGGGCCGAATGGATGGCCAGTTTGCACAGCACCTGGGCGAAAGAGTGAAAGTTTCGGGCAAAAAGGCACGATTGCCAGTCTTCGAGCAGGCTGGGCCAGCGTTTGCGCAGTGCCGAAGGTAAATTTGTGTAGTGCCATGTAAAAAAAAACAGGGTGGAAGGTAGTTTGCACAGTGCCAGCCCCTCTTTTCCGCAGCGCCTGGATTTTGCGCAGCGCTCGGCAACTTCTCCCAGAAATGGCTCAGAAACCCTGTTTTCTCTCTTGGAGTTTTTTCTCTCCTTGCTAATTGCGGGAATGAAACAAAATGAGAAATTCAAAAATCCTTTATACTTTTGAGAAAAAGTAAATCAAACCATAAAACCCACTTTTGTAATGCCTAGGTCCCTTTTCATTTGTTTCATAACCTTTATCTTTTGGAGGGTTTTGAGAAATTTCCTCAAGGCTCTTTTCTCTTCTGGTGGTGTTGATGTGCTGATGTCCTTTTACCCTTCTTCTTTCTGATCACTTGGGTACTAAGAAATTATTTATGAGCATGCTTTAGTAAAAAAAATAACTGCTCTTAACCTTCTTTAGCATTCTTTGACTACTGGTGACCTAAAGACTGTTTCCTCATTTTTTCTTCTATTTTTAAGGCAGTAAGAGTCTCTTTTACCCATAGTAAACAAATCATATTGTGACATGGACTTGACTTGGGTACTTTCATATTTTCAACCCTATTCTTGTCTTCTTTTGTTTACCTTGAAGACCTCTGGTTTTTATTTTGGGAATTTAGCCTTTTTAAACTGATATTATTTTCCATTCCCTCTTCAGTACTTGTGAAACATTGCTGTTCTTGACAAACCCTAGAGAGGTGATTTGGGAATCTCTGGTGGCCATATGCTGTAATGAAGGAGGCTCTATCATCCCTTGATTATTTTATCATTTCTCTCCAAATTCATGGTTTTGATATATTTTCAACCTTAGCATTTATTCCTTGTTTTGGCCAACAACATTTGCTAACCCTGATCTCTCAAAAACCATGCTTGTTGTTGTCCTTTTCTTACTAATGATCTTCCTGTGATGATTTTCTCCCTCTTTTGTCTTACCTTATATCTGATATTTTGGCCCTTTTGGTTTTCCTGGCAGGAAAGTGAGCAAGGGGCAGTTGTCCCCTTACCAGACTTATGCTTCAAATCAAAGACCTTCCTTAAAGGATCTCTTTATTAGTTTTAGACCAAGTTACTTGTCTATGTCCCCTTTTTTGAAAGTGGTCTCCTTGTAGGTATAAAACAGAGATTTAAAGGATACCAAATCCACCCTAAGACTCATGAAACCCTAGGTGTCCTAGTGGAGGCTCTCTAGGATTTGGATTTTGGACTGAAACTTAGAATTAAGGATCACCAAGTGTAAGATAGGATCCATGATAAGCTTAGTGTATTGAAGATCCAAAATCCCACATACATGACTATACAAAGGGTCTACAGAGACAATTTGATACCATCAGTGTTTGAGAGTATCATGGGAGGCATAACAAAGTTGTTTTATTGGTAGGCATAGGTGGTAGTGGGGAGTTTTTAGGCAAAATAAAACAAAGGATTTGGGCCAAAGGTGAGTATATATGCACAGAATGGGTGATACAAGAATCTAATGGGTTTTGTGGGACTAATAAGTAAAGCTAGACATTATGGAGTGATGAGATAGTGAAAAATTATCTAGAGGATAATGAAGGCAGTGAGATTTCTAGAACTAACAATGTTTATGAACCTTGTTTCTAGAAATCTTGAGATAATCTTTTAGTCATCCTCAAGGAAAAAACAAATTACTAATGACTAACAAATATATCCATATATTCCTTGGGAAGTCATCTATAAATGATACATAGTACACAAAATTACCCAATCATGGAACTGACAAAGGTCAAAACACATCACTATGCATAAGATCTAATATCCTTATTTCCCTCTTAGCACCAGAGGGGAAACTCACCCAATTCTGCTTCCCATATACACAATGTTCACAAAAATCGAAATCTAGAGAGAAATTAGACATACTTTCTACCATAACATTACGATGTATTATTTGAAGGCCCTTCACTCCAATATTTCTAAGCCTTTCATGCCACAACAAGGTCTTTTCTCCAGAGACCACAAGGTTTTCAGCTCCACTTTCTAGAACCACAAAATTTTTGCACCCATCAATAACAGTGCTACCCATAAGCTTGTACAAATTTCCAATTTGAACTCCCCTAATCAATACTAGTGCTCCATGAACCATCTTGCAGGTATCCTTCTCAAACATGTTTTTACACATGAATCATCCATCTTGCTTAAAGAAATCCAATTTCTAGCCAATGCAGGAATATGTAGAACACCAGGAAGTGTTCTAATCCTTCCACCTTGCAACTTCATCTTGAATTTTCTGCATCTAAATATTATGGCCTTCCTATCATCCCCTAATAAGTCATCACCACCATCATATTTCTCATACTCATGGAATCAATCCCTATGGGGACTGAATTGAAAGGATGAACATGAGTCAATCAACCATGCCTCATGATATACATGTGTACTTGAAGAAAAATCCAACTACACATCCCAAAATTCATCTCAGGTGGTTTTCTCCTCTACAAAAGGAGCACCATCAGATCCATTTCCTTTCTAAGGAGATTTAAATATGAAATACTTTTTGAAGTTCCCTTCCTTTCTGCATTTCCGGCACACCTTTACAGGTTTTCCTGGATATTTAGATATCCCTCTAGATTTAGATCTCCCACTCAAATACTTATTTTTGTTTCTATTTTGGGACCATATTCATACATACAAGGCATCTATATTCTGGCCCTCCATATTTTTTCATCTCATATCCTCTGATAGCAAGGATGAGACTATTTTATCAAAAATTCAAGGTAGTTGTATTTCTACCTATTGCAACATACAGACTATCCCACGAATCTACTAGAGAACACAACAAACTAATGCACTTATCTTCATCTAAAATTTTAATATCAACAGATAAAAAATACCTTACCACACTATTAAATGCATTTAGATGTTCTATCACTCATTCTCCATCCTTCATCCTCATGTTATACATATTTTTCCAATAGGAACATTTTTTTCACCAGAGACTTAGATTGGTACAAAGTCACTAACTTGTCCCACAAATCCTTCATCATAGCTTCCCCTGATACATTCAATAATACTAAATCTGAGATACACAACCATATTTTTATCTTTTCCTTTCGATCGAACTTTTCTTAGTCTTCACCTAACATTGTTGTTGGTTTAGTACTAGTATCTACCGTGATCCAATGATCTTTATCCTCCATCTTGAGCTTACAAAACTCAAAAATCTAACCATTAAATTTCTCGATCTCTATCTTTTCACTACTGACCATATTATTTCACTATAAGAATCAATCCCATGAATCTCCCATTGAATAGGGTCCACAATAGGCCCAAGAAAAACCGCTCAACAGCAAAGGCACCCCCTTGAAGACGAAACTACTCTTATACCAAATGTTGGTTTTAACCCTCTACATAAATTACCTGCAAACACATTCTTAACACATAAAATATACAATGGTGAGAACATAAAACATAAAACAAATATACAGATATATTTTCCCCTGGATCCCAAAACTAGGATTATTAATTTTTCATTATATTCCTTTCAATGTTACAATATATATATATATATATATATATATATATATATATATATATATATATATATATATATATATATACATTTAGAAGCATCATAAACTCCAATCCATTAGCCCTAGATTTTAAAATAATTGTATTTACCTTGATTGGATCTACAAAATACCATGGACATAAAACCATCATGCGCAAAACCATTTGAAACCCCATGCACAAAGCCATAGGTAGGTCGGCCCATCTAATATAGGGTCCAAAAAAACATTTCCTGGGGCACTGCCCCCTTATAAACCCCTCGACAAGGGGGGTTGTGCCCCCCTCTAACCCCTCTGCCCATGCGACTAGTAGTGGAAAGAATATAACACACACCCAAATAAAGGAGGTCACCTAAGAGGTACACTGGCTACATGGCTCTAATGGCTGAGATTTTATAGACTAAGGAATCCTTCTTTGAGGAAGTAGTTGAGCAATCAATTTGGCTTAATGAAATGGTGGAAGAATATGAATCCATCATGAATAAAATTGTTTTGGAAGTGGTCCCAACACTTGAAGATAAATCAATTGTGGGTTTGACATGGATCTTTAAAGTTAAGCATGCAATAGACAAAAGCATAGAGACGTATAAGGCTAACTTTGTGGCCAAATGATTCTCTCAAGTTGAGGGAATTGACTATGAGGATACATTTCTCCCTTATCAATCTATTCATCCATTAGATCAATTATTGCATATTGAAATTGGCAACAAGAAACATTGAAAATGGCATCCATAAATGGAACCA
This sequence comes from Pinus albicaulis, assembly GCA_034641835.2. Classification (NCBI taxonomy): domain Eukaryota; kingdom Viridiplantae; phylum Streptophyta; class Pinopsida; order Pinales; family Pinaceae; genus Pinus; species Pinus albicaulis. The sequence goes on from CM076573.1 coordinate 493,964,501, forward strand.
TAGGGGCCTTCTGATTTAATCTTCCCTTAATTAAATTCGAAGTAAAAACTGTAATTCCATCACATAAAAAATTGTATTAGTTAACTATGTTAGAAAGACTAATTTAGCTTGGGAAATTCGAGTTGAGGGTCAAAGAGGAGGAGTGTAGAGGATTTTCCTATTTTTAGGGGGCTTAGTTATAGTTATTTGTGAGTCGTAATTAGTTAACTCTATTAATTGAGTTAAAATCAGTTTAACTAGTTGTAACTTAGAGATGAGCTACTGAGAGCTCCAGTGAATTAAATATGATTTAATTCACAAGAATTGATCAATCAGTTAACTAATAATTCACTATAAATATTTGGTGCATGTCAGTTTTGAGGAAGGCCCAGTTGGGATTGGGGTTAAAGGGAAGATAACTATCAGTCGTATAATTAGAAAATTGTATAGGTCATGCATGAGGTCATTGGGAAGTCTTAGATGAATTGTGCAGTCATTATTTATGATTTTCCTAATTAATAGGGGTTCAATTAGCCCAGTAATGTGTAAGGAAGGAAGTTCATGCCTAGGCAAGAAAAATATTAAATATTGGACCAAAATTGCTTAGATCAAGCCAAAGACCAGAGTGAGAGAGTCAACAGAGTGCAAAGGCTTCTCGGGAAGGGAAATAACATTGTATTGTTTCATGTTCTTGACTTTATGAAATATACAAATAGTGGGGTTTTGAGAAATTTATTTCCCCTGATACATATTTTGTTGTGTGATTGATAAATTCTTTCCCTTTCATGTTTTTGGTGATGCAACCATATTTGGTTTCCGCAAATATGTAGAATTGATTCAGTATCTTTTTTAGTACATTACAAGATCAACTTGAATCCATTGGTTGAATTTCTACATGGTATCAGAGAGTTAGGAATCAGAATAGAAGAGAAGAATTTGAATTTTTTTTGAACATGTGAATTACATTTGTAGATTTATTCTTTAGGGCCAGCAGTAGATCAAGATGTCTTTCAATGACTTGAGAGTTAAATATGAACTCGAGGGAGATTCAAATTACATAGCATGGAAGGACATGATGGAGGAAGTGATCGAGGAAAACGGACTAAAGGATTTCATATAAAGTGATATTCCTCAGCCCGCAACAGCAGATGCTCAAGGATGCATGGAAGAAAAATGTAGAAAAGGCGAGAAGGATCTTGTTAGAGGGAGTCTGAGATCATATTGTCTCAAATATCCATGGAAATAAAAATCCATATGCTATGTGGAAGGGCTTAACAGATCTATTTCAAAATAGCAATGACCACAGGAAGCTGTCGCTGAAATCAAAGCTCAAAAAGATCAAGTTGGAGGAGGGCAAGACAATACCAAAATACTTGATGAAGTTCACTCAATGTCGATATGAGCTTTGAAGTGTTGGTGTGACAGTTGTCAATGATGAATTGGTGAGAATAACACTTGTAGGCCTTCCTAAGAACTGACATAGATACCATGCCTCTGTGAATGGGAGGGAGAAATTACCCAACTAGGAGCGATTATGGTCTGACTTGGTACAAGAAGAGATCAGATGGATCACAAGAGATGAAACCTCTTCCAAAGAAAGAGAAGAAGATTTTTCTTTAGTAGGAAAAGGTAAGAAAGTGAAGGGAAATAAGTCCCAAGGCGAAGAGGGAAAGAGATACTTTTCCAAAGTCAAGTGTTTCCACAGTCACGAGCGCAAGCACTATGCCTCAAAATTTCTATTGAAGGCAAGCAAGAAGGATTTTACAGTTGCAACAACAAGTGAAGCGCTAGCTTCACAGTTCGAGCTTGATTTTACTCTCATTGCATGCATGGCCAGTACTTTAATGGAATACATGTGGTATCTAGACAACGATGCTTCATTCCATATGACAGAGAATAGATATCACTTCAGTGACTTGGAGGAGAAGGACCTCTAGCATAACATAGAGTTTGGATATATCGGGAGGTATAGCATGGAAGTAAAAAATGTAATTCCATCACATAACAACTTGTATTAGTTAACCAAGTTAGAAATAATAAGTTAACTTGGGAAATTCAAGTTGAGGGTCAAAGAGGATCCATGTAGAGGAATTTTATATTTTTAGGGGGTCTACTTATAGTTATTTGTGAGTTGTAATTAGTTGACTCAATTAATTGAGTTAAAATCAATTTAACTGAGATATCAGCTAGTGAGAGATCCAGTGAATTAAATATTATTTAATTCACAAGTATTTATCAATCAAATAATTGATAATTCACTATAAATAGTTGTTGCATGTTAGTTTTAAGGAATGCCCAGTTGGGATTCGGGTTAAAGGCAAGATAACTGTCAGTTGTATAATTAGAATTTGATACAAGTCATGCATGAGGTCATCAGGAAGCCTTCAATGAATTGAGAAATCATTATTTGGGATTTTCCTAATTATTAGGGTCTCAATGAGTCCAGGAATTCATAAGGAAGGAAGGTTGTGTTTAGGAAAGAAGAAGGTTAAATTTTGGACCAAACTTTCTTAGATCAAGCCAAAGATCAGAGTGATATACACAACAGAGTGCAAAGGTTTCTCGTGAAGGGAAATATCATTGTATTTCTTCATGGCCTTGACTTTATGAAATATATAGATAGAGGGGTTTTGAGCAGTTGCTTTCCCCATATACATCTTGTGTTGTGTGATTGATAGATTCTTTCTCTTTCATGTTTTTGATTATGCGATCGTATTTGGTTTCCACAAATTTGTAGAAGTGATTCAGTAATTTTTTTAGTACATTACAAGATCATATGTAATCCATTGGTTGAATTTCTACATTACACTCACTGCATAGACAAGGTGGAAGGTCCAATGGATGGATGTAAAAACAACATTTCTCAAAGGTGTTATTGAGGAGGAAGTGTACATAGAGAAACTAGAAGGTTTTGAGAAATTTGATTGAGAGTCTCATGTGTGCAGACTCGGGAGAGCATTGTACGGTCTCAAACAGGCCCCCTAAGCTTGGTACACTTGGATCAACAATTATCTCACCATATTGAGCTTCACAAAATTTGAAGCAAATGTGAACCTCTATTATATTTTTCTAGAAGGTAAATTGCTTATCATCGTTTTATATGTTGATGACTTAATACTTACAAGTGATGAGCAGTTGATCAGCTCTTACAAGGAGGACCTTGCAAGAGAATTTGAGGTGAAATACATGGGTGTCATGCACTACTTCCTTAGGATCGAAGTATGGAAAGGTTATGGGGAATGGTTTGTGTCTGAAGGAAAGTATACCACCAAGATAATACAAATATTTTGCATGGAGAGTAGTTTTAAACCCATGGAGACATCTCTAGTGACCAATTGAAGGAAGGAGAATGCCACTTCAGGTGAATAGGTTGATGCTACCATTTATAGGCACCTAGTAGGTTCATTGATGTATCTTGTCAACACATGACCAGATATGTGCTATGCAGTCAAATATTTGAGCCAATCTATGGTTAGGCCAACCAAATTATATTGGAAGGCAACAATGCATTTCTTACGGTACCTCTGAGGAACTACCCAATGTGGATTATGGTAAAAATGGATAGAGGTACTGAAGTTGTGTGGCTTCATAGATGTAGATTGTGAAATGAGTCCATCCGACCAAAAGAGTAAATAAGGTGGAATTTTCAGTTTTGGGTCCACAGTAATTTCTTGGTATAGTAGGAAGCAGAGGTCTGTGGCACTCATCTCATCAGAAGTTGAATACATGGCTACAAGTCAAGCAACATGTGAGGCAATATCGATGAGAAATATATTTGTGGGACTATTTGGTTAGGAGATGGATGCAACTGTAATATATTTTGATAACAATAGTTTCATTAATCTCTCTAAGGATATGGTATTTCACTGTTGATCCAAGCATATAGATATATGATATTATCATTTACAGGACTATGTGCATAGGAAGATAATGTTACTACAATGCATTCCAACAGAGTAGCAAGATGCTGACTATTAACAAAGGATTTGTTAAAAGGAAGGTTCAAATTAAACAAGTGTAAAATAGGGGTGGTTGATAATCCCTTTCTTTCTAAGAGGGAGTGTTGATAAGTGTAGAAAGTGTTGCTGGAAAAAATGCAAGGAGTTGTTGCCTCGTGACCTAGTGTATGTTAGATCACCAAAAAGACACAAGCACAATCAAGAAGAAATTTAATATTCCCAATCCTTCATGATCTACAAGCAGTCATGCAATCATTTAATACTATGAGGAAGAAGAATCTACCTTGCCTCCTCGCAGGTCGGGGACAGATCTTGAGTTCGATATCGATCTGTTTCACTCCATGTGAGTGGTCTATCTAATCTGCCTTTAATCTCAATACCTGCACACAAACACAAACATACAGAGATGAAAACAAATCTTCCTTGTAAGATCATTAGATAAAAGATAACATAAAATGATTACAAGGTATAATCATATATGAGAAGGGAACATAGATCCTAATTAATATAAAAAAATGTCAATTCAATACCTTACTTTCAACTTCCCCTCTTGGAAATTAGGTGAAGTTTCCCCACTAGACAAGAATATGAAGAGCACTCTCATATAGCATGAGACCTCACAATCTCTCAAGATAATAACAAGATAGCAAAGGGGAGTCAATATCTCAATAGCAACACGTCTCTCTTATACTTTAGAATTACAACTAGCCCAACCCTCTTGAATGATCAAGTATAAATAGGTGAATGATAGGTCTCTAGAGGATGAATGTAGATATTGAGGATGACGAAAAGGTAGGGAAAATTCTAATGGATTAGACCTGGACATATTGAATGGGTGAGTAATTGATCTCATATCCTAGGGAATCAGTGAATTTAGAAGGTTTCCTAGACCGCAAGCTTAAAAATGATGGATTAGGGCCTGAGCCACGGGCACAAGAGGCCCTAGTAGCAGCTCAAGCCCCTAGGCCACGAGTATAAGCCTGCTAGCCCACAACTCTGGATAAAAACTGGGAAAATAAGCCCCTCCTACTAGGGAAAACTCTTCAAGAAGTGAGGACTAGGGTTCATTTATGTAGGGGTAGAAAAAATAGAATGATAACAGTAAGAAAGGATCAATTTGACTTAGCCATGGTCAATTTGAGAAAAAATAAAATTTCCACATCAATAGTCAACTTCGAGGTAGTTAATTTTTTTGAAATTTCTCTTTAAAATCAATATACTCAGTAAATTCTAGTTAGAGGGATTAGATTTCAATTAAGCATTTGTGATCGCTAATTTGTAGCAATTCAATTCCGTTATATCCAGTTATGTTTAGTTAAACTAGTTCTAACTGTTGGCAGAACTAGTTGGAGGTCATTTATGGAGTGGGACAGTGGTAAACTAGTTTGAGTGTACAAGTGTTGCATGTAGTCAGATGATAAAGCCTTCGGAATTTCTCAACCAATTGGAGGAAAATTATTAAAAAAACAGGGGCTAATTCTTCAAGAATTTCATAAATAAATAAGAGCTCAGGTGGAGGTAGAAATTGACTAAGTCTGGGTCAGAGCTTCTCATGAGAAAAGGGAATAATTATTCACTTGTAGGTTGAGCTCAAAGCGAGCAAGCAATTGTAATAAGTTCTTTATTAATCCTATTAATGCAACGAAGCTTGAGGGTTTTTCCCAGTTGGGTTCCTCTAGAAAAATATTGGGCATGGGAGGGTTTTTTTTATTGAATTTTTGTGAATGTTGTTCTAAATTGTGAATTAAATTCCACAAATTAGTAGAGTATAATTGTGTCTCTTGATTTTAGATTAAACTTCTTGAGCAGTTGCAATTATATCACCAAATTTCTATAAAATCTCCATTCAAGGAAGTAGTATTGACATCAATTTGATGAACGTTCCATCCATTCTGACCTACCAAGGCAAAGAGAGTCTGGATGGTGCCCTTTTTTCTATGGGGGAGAATGTCTCCTCATAATCAACACCTTATTTTTGTGCAACTCCATTTGTCGTGAGCCTAGATTTGTTCCAATTGAGCCATCTAATTTGTCATGATTTTTCCACAAGTATGGTTGGCCCAAAAAAAAATCACAAACTTCAAGGGGATCAACATCACATAATATCTTTTTTCTTGTAGACCAATTGGCATCCAATTGGTTTTGTTCCAAATGGAAGACCCACGAACTTCCATGTTTCATTCTTTCTGAGAACATCATACTCCTTCTACATTGCTTCTGTTACACCATTTTTTGGTCATCTAACCTATTATCATTAGATGGACCAAAGTACACCATGTAAGACCAATTTTACCCTAAGTAAAATTGCCTTCACTATGTAAAATAACTTATTAAAACACATTTATTAGGTTGTTTATGGTCTAAATAGGAAACCCCAAAGGGAAATATTAAACAAATCTATATTTATTTGATTTTCCTCATCGAATAATTAATTAAACAATAATTTAATTATTATTCCTGGTCATATTTAACCCAAAACAAGGAAATCAATTAGATAAATCCTTATTTATATTATTATTTTCTAGGAATAATTATTTAAATCTTATTTAAATAACATTCCTTGTTAAATATGACTAAATCATTTATAAATAATTAAATAAATCATTATTTATTTAATTATCATTCAACCACTTCGTTAAAATAATAAATAAATCATTTATTTATTTATTATTTACAAATAAAGGGATTTGACCCAAGTCAAATGCCTTTTCCCTCCAACAAATATAATAAAATATTCCATAAAAGGTGGATCTAGATTTGGCTAATATTATTTTAATCATGCACCAAGATCTAGAAGGACCTAATATTTTGTTATAAATAGAAGGGTTTTCCCATTCATTTGTCACCTTTTGTTTCCTATTAGATCACTCTGGATCTATGCTCTTGGTCTGACTTTGAGCCATTATCATTGTCAAATTTTCCATTATTTCACTTTGTGAGCTCCCTTTGAGTTCTATGTTTGTCTGGGTTTTCTACACCAACAAGAGAGAGAAATTCTAGATCTGAAGTGCTGAGGACTTTCAAGAACCCATCCCATTGAGGAGAATTGGAAACACCTTTCTTGTTTTCCTGCTAGGTGCCCTTAATATAAAATTCTTTCAAAAATATTGTTCTTGTCTTGTCTGTTGGATGTATGGAGCAAAACCTTATTTTTACTGCTTAATGTCTTTTTATGCATAGATCTGGATTTTTGCAGCATTTGTCTTGATCAACTAACCACAGATCTGAAGATACTGGCAGCCATATTTTAATGTTAGGGTTATAAGTTATGCGTAGCTAAAGTGGTCTTTTTTCGTACACTTCGACAAAAGATTCATACTAACAGCTTGTTTCCATTCATCATAAGATGCAACTTATTTAAAGGATTTTGGTTCAAATTTAGTAGATAAAGTAAATTCATAATCATATTAAACATCCATATCATCAATTAAATATAAATTATCTACATCACCACCATATTATCTGGTTGGAGCCTCTGGTTCTTGTATTTTCCACCTCACTAGGATTAACACTTTCAAGTGTTTTTCTAAGCCATTTTGGGGGACCTTTCTAAGTTTGTATTGGTTTCTCTAGTTATTGAGATGGGGTTGAATTATAAATAAATAAAAATTAATCCTCTCAATCACATCACTCAAAGGTTCTTCCTAATTTGAAGAAGTGGCTAGAACTTCAAGAGGGGAACACAATGCTTGAGAAAGTGATTCAAAAGATTTGTCCAAAATAGTGATCCAACCTTCAAGATATGGAATCTCATTATGAAATTCCTATTGTGCCTTTTGATGAGAGAACCTATCCAAATGATTAAGCTACCACTCAACAATATTATCAATATTAGAATATTCAAGAAAAAAATACAAATTTTGAAAGAATAAATGTATTATTTACCTCATCATAAAAATGATATTCCCTAGTTCTATCTGAATACCCCAAGAAGATGCACTTTTGATTACTTGCATCAATTTTTCTTCTTTGTTCCTTACAAATCAAGGAATAGTAGTTGGAACCAAAAACCTTATATGCCTTGCCAAAGGAAGACAACCATACCACATTACATAAGGTGTTTTATTTTTTAGTGCATGAGACAAACATTTTTTTTTTACATATACTACACATAGAGCTACAACAACCCAAAACATCATGGACTAAACCATATTCAAAATAACCCTCTTCATTTTTTCAATGTCACCATTTTGTTGAGGATTATATGTAACAATAGTTTGATGTTGAATCCCATGTTCATGAATATAGTTTACAAATTCATTAGAAGTATATTATTTTCCTTCGTCAGTAGGAAGGAGGCCAATATGTAATTGCGCATCATTTTCAATCCATGCATGAAAATTTATGAAAGTTTCAAAAAATTCTTATTTTATTTTCAATAATTATACCCAACACATCTTGGTGTAATCAATAAAATTCATCATATATTTATTTCCATTTGCAAAGGAATATATATAGGGCCACATAAATAAGAATGAATCAATGTAGTTTTTCCATGTGCTTTGGAAGTAGAGTCATAAAATGGTTGTTTGTTATGCTTTATTAGGATACAAGCATCACATTGCTTCAATTTTATAGGAATAGTTGGCATACCAGAAACACCATTCTTTTTTGGTGCATCAAGACCATCATAATTAATATGTCCAAATGTAGCATGGCATAGAAGACTCGATGGGAATGTATCTCAATTTTTTTGAAAGTGTTATGAAAAGTTCTATGCATGAGAAGATGTCCATTTCAAATTCAATGGTATTTCCTCCTCTACTCTAGTCATGACAAGCATGTTGTCAAGTGCCTTCCATGAGAAGATGTCCATTTCAACTTCAATAGTATTTCCTCCTCTACTCTAGTCATGACAAGCATGTTTTCAAGTGCCTTCCTTATTTCCAATTTACCATTTAATATGTGAATAGAGTGACCATGTTAGTGAATGGTGAACATATTCTTCATATCTTTGGAAGGTGAAATTTATCATGTTGAAGGAAATAAGGGAGAATATGCATTTTAAGCTCGATGATGCCAAATTATCAGGGTTTAAGAATTCATTTATATACAAATATATTGTTCCATAATGTCACTAAAATATTCAAAGAAGTCTCTTGAAAATTTCATATGGAAAGCTCCACCTGTATCAAGCAGGCATGCATCTCTCTAAGAAAAAACAAAGTATGAAACAAATCTTTAGTTACTTCGATATTGGAATGCACAACAATAAAATGAGTTGATTCAAGTGCTTTAAATTTTTCTAGATAAGGTATTTTTCCTTTGTCTTATTTGTATTATTGTGTGATCCTCTCCAAAGGCATTCATATTGTGGATGAATCATGTCCATTTGCACCACATCAAATGCAGTGGATATTAGGTCTTTCTCCATGTTAATGATGTTTACCCCATTTCCTTTGAAATTATTCTTTACACTTCCTCTCTTTTTGACACTTTCTTTAGGAGAATAATGTAATTGATTCTTTCCTTTTTGATAAATTCCCATTATATCTTTAGGGGATTGAGTAGCTTTGTCCATTTCCCAAAATATTTCTCTTTTTCTGCATATTTGTCCACCAAAGTGTCAAAAGAAATGGACTTTATATAGTCACTAGCATGCACAAATTCCAAATAATGAGAATATTAATGGTAGAGGGCCTTGAAAATCGCTGTGAGAGGAATGTATATCCTTAATATTGTAGAATCTACATCATCCATGATGACTCAGATTTCATAGGATAAAGCCAAGGGATCATCATCCTTCAACTCAATGTTGAAGAGTTTGACCATTAACTAAACAAGCTCCAACCTAGAATGTGATTCATACAATTATTTTAACTTGTATCAATGCATCATAAGAGTTTTTAATGGAAACTAAATGATGGCTCACCTCTTCACTTACACATGCAACAATCAAGGATAATCTTTGTTATCCTTCCTTTCCAAAATGGCTATCTATTTAGCTAATGTGGGCTTGGTGAGTGTGTTCTCCTACTCTTCTTCTGTTGTGTAACCAACTCCAAAAATAGAAGAAAAGAGATATCAACGCCTTAGAAATAAGCCACTTCGAGGGGGCAACCTCCAATACATTACATAAATAAACAATTCTTGGATGATCCAATTTACAAAACCTCCTTTCTATATATAGGAGTCCATGGGGCCATAATGTAATCCTAGTGGGCCACAATGTAATCCTAGCTGACCTAACGATAATAATTTAAGGGCACAATAATAATAAAATGGGGGTTACAAGGGTACAATAATAACAATAAGGGGGTTACACTAACAACAATAAGGGACTATACTAGTAATATAGGGACCTAACATGCCCCTCTCCTTCAAAAAAAGTGTTGTCCTCAACGCTTGAGTAACTCTGGGTGCTTTTTTATAAAATTCTCATCCTCCCATGTAGAATCTTCAGTGGGTAAGTTCTTCCACTCGATGAGATACTCTGAAATTGATCGATTCCGTAGTTGTCGAGTTCTTGTTTCCATGACCGCTTCTGGTTCCAATATGATTTTTCCTTCCTCATCAAGTTCTGGCAATATTGTTTGAACTGAAAGATTTTCTCCTATAACCTTCTTTAAGCATGAAACATGGAAAACTGGATGTACTCGCGAAGAAGCAGGAAGCTCCAATTTGTATGCCATAGTACCAATCTTTTGCAACACCTCGTAAGGACCATAGTACTTTGGCGATAATTTATTATCCTTCTTAGCTTGCTTGAGGGACATTTGTTTGTATGGTTGTAGCCGTAAAAATACCCAATCTCCTACATCAAAACTTCTCTCGCTGCGATGTTGATCTGCCTGTTGTTTCATTCGATTTTGTGCCAAATTCAGGTTATACTTTAAGAGTTGGAGAACTTCTTGCTGATGCTCGATGTGATCTTCCACTGCTTGAACCTTCGAATTTTCCCTTAAAGATGATGTGATGGATGGTGGATGATATCCACAAAGTGCCATAAATGGGGTCATTTTTGCTGCAGTATGGAAGGAAGTGTTATACCACCATTCAGCAAGAGGTAACCACTTGACCCATTGTGTTTGTTTATCAGATACAAAACAAGGAAGATATCCTTCCAAACATTTATTTACTATCTCAGTTTGACCATCAGATTGAGGATGATAAGATGAGCTATGAGCTAATTGAGTACCCAAACAAGAAAATAACTCCGTCCAAAAATTTCCAGTAAAAATGGGATCTTTTTCGCTCACAATAACCCTTGGGCTTCCATGTAGCTTTTGAATTCTGTCCATAAATGTAGTAGCAACTGTACTTGCTTTAAATGGATGAGATAATGCACAAAAGTGTGCATACTTGGTAAGTCTATCAACTACCACCATGATGACATTCTTTCCTTCAGACTTAGGTAAACCTGTGATAAAATCCATTGAAATCTCCTCCCAACGCTGACTTGGAATGGATAAAGGTTGTAGAAGTCCCGGGGTCTTAATTGTCTCCACTTTATTCTGCTGGCAGACCAAACATTCCGCCACAAACTTTTGAATATCAGATTTAAGGCCATCCCAAAAAAATTCTTTCTTCACCCTGTGGTAAGTTTTTAAAAATCCTGAGTGTCCTCCTAAGGGAGAAGTGTGCAATTCCAGAAGAATATTTTGTTTTAGTTGGGAATTCTTACAAAGATATAAGCGATCTTTGTACCATAAGGAATCATTTTTCCAACTAAATGTATCAGATGTACTAGGATCTTGCCGCAACTTTTGAATGAGTGTCCATACATCTTTGTCCTTCTTCCATTCATCTCTTGCTTCAGTTATCCAATCTGGTTGGATAATAGAAATGGCACAAAGCAATGCTTCCACCTCTTCATTATTTCTTGAGAGTGCATCTGCAACAACATTAAGCTTTCCTTTTTTGTAGATTATTTCAAAGTCATAACCCAACATCTTTGTGACCCATTTTTGTTGCTCTTCTAACGATAGTCTTTGTTCCAAAAAGTGTTTAAGACTATCATGATCAGTTTTTACCTTGAAGTGTCTTCCCATTAGGTAAGTTCGCCATTTCTTTAGTGCATGTAGTATTGCTAACATTTCCTTCTCATAAATAGGTTTCTGTAAATACTTTCCTTTGATTGGACGACTTTCAAAAGCAATGGGTCTTCCTTCCTGCATTAAAACTGCACCAATTCCATTTCCTGAGGCATCACATTCCACAATAAAGGTTTTTGTGAAGTCTAGTGTAGCTAAGACCGGTGCTAGGCACATTGCCTCTTTAAGACATTCAAAGGCCTTAGTTGCTTCAGGAGTCCATGAAAATGCATCTTTCTTCAATAATGTTGTTAGAGGTGATGCTATTCTCCCATAATTCTTAACAAACTTGCGATAATATCCTGTTAACCCGAGAAATCCTATCAACTGCTTTATGGTTGTGGGGACTTTCCATTCCTTAATGGCTTTAATTTTGTTAGGGTCTACTTTAACACCCTCGTGAGATACAATATGACCCAGCTATTCCACCTCTTGTACACCAAAGAAACATTTGGATTTTTTTGCATATAATTGTTTCTCCTGCAATAGTTTGAGCACCCTGTCAACATGTTCAACATGATCCTTCCAAGACCTGCTGTAGATTAGTATATCATCAAAAAATACTAGCACAAATTTTCTAAGGAAGGGTTTGAAAATGGAATTCATCAACTTTTGAAATGTAGAAGGTGCATTGGTAAGGCCAAAAGGCATGACCAAAAATTCATAATGACCCTCATGAGTTCGAAATGTTGTTTTTGGAATATCTTCAGTCTTCATTCTAATTTGATGATATCCCGAACGAAGATCCAACTTGGTAAAATAAATTGCTCCATGTAATTCATCCAATAATTCATCAATCACAGGAATGGGAAATTTATCTTTAATGGTGAGCTTATCGAGCTCCCTATAATCCGGACACATTCGCCATGATCCATCCTTCTTGTGTACCAATACTACAGGAGCAGAGAAATAACTTTGACTAGGTTGAATTATACCCGCCTCTAACATTTCTGCAATCATACGTTCAATTTCGCTCTTTTGGAAGTAAGGATATATATAAGGCTTGATGTTTGGAGGAACACTTCCTGGAATCAAATGAATAGCATGATCATGATCACGAATAGGTGGGAGTCCTTTGGGAGTTTAAAACACCTTGGAATGATTGTCCAAGACTTGTTGGAGATCTGCAGAAATAGATGATTTTGATGTTGGAACTTCTAGTGAGCATAATTGTGCAATTACGCCTCGTTGTTCTTTCTTTAGAAGCTTTGTCATGACATTAGAGCTTATTATCTTTCCCGGTTTCCCTGCAATACCCCGTAATTCGACTTCCTTTCCTTCTGAAAAAAATTTCAAGAAAAGTTCTTGAAAATTAAAAGCTACCGTCCCCAAAGATTGTAACCATTGTACTCCTAGTACAACATCAGCACCTCCCATAGGAATGGAAAGCATTGGACAAGTAAATACATATTCCCCCATGGTTAGCTTGATATTATGGCATTTTCCAAAGCAATTTATAGTTCCTCCATTTACAACCATCACTTGACATTCTGGTGCTGGGTATAGGAAACAATTTAATTCCCTGCCTACCTTACAATGAATAAAATTATGGGTGCTACATGAATCAATCAACACTATTACCCTTTTCTTCTTGATATGTCCTTATATCTTGAGAGTTTGAGGAGTGGTGATTCCTGCCATTGCATTACACGATATGGTCGGACTCATTTCTTCCTCTTCTACAACTGGTTCTTGGTGTATATCCTCTTCTTGTTCATTTTCTTCTTCCTCTTCACAATCTATATAAAATAATTTCTTCTCAGCACACTTATGACCTTTAGTGTATTTTCTATCACAACTGTAGCAAAGCCCTTTTGCTCTTTTTTCTTCCAATTGCTGTGGTGTCAATCTTGTAGGTTGTGGAAATCTAGGCATAGCAACACTTCCATCTTTATAGAAGTGAGTGGTAGGCTTCCTTGTCGCCATAATTTTATATTCAATTTTTCTTGCCAACCTGAATGCCTTCTCCAATGAATCTGGTTCCAAAACACGAACTTCATGTTGTATGTTATCCTTTAAAGTGCCTATGAAGAGATCAATCCTGTGTTCCTCTGGAATATCAGTTACCCTTATATTCAATTTTTGGAAGTCCTCAATGTGCTCCCCCACTAAACCCTTTTGTTTGAGATTTATCAATTGGATAAAGAAGGTGTTGCTCTTTGTATCCTCATAATGTGCTTTCATTTCCTCTGTAAAAATTGACCAAGTGACAACTTTTTTATGGGAGCAAAGCCATCGATACCATACAAATGTATTTTGTTCTAAATGTAAAGTTGCAGTGCGTACCTTTTGTGTGTTTTGCACATTATGGATATCAAAATATTGCTCCATCTGTAGTATCCATGTTACAGGATCCTTTCCATCAAACTTCCTCATATCCATTTTTGGAATATGGTGGTTCTTCCCTCCAACAGTAGAGTTTATGAAGTCACGATTAACATTTATTTTTTTCTCATCATGAGTTTCCTCTACTATCTTTTCACCATTAGGAGACATTTCTTGTATCAACCTTGCCAAACCTTCGATGTCTACTTTTAGATCCTTCTTCATGTTTTCCATGTTGTCTTTCATTTTTTCATCGATCTTAGCTTCCATGTCATCCATCTTAGATTCCATGCCCACTTCCATGCCATCCATCTTAGCTTACAAACCATTCATCTTAGCTTCCACACCTTTCTTCAAACCGTCCATCTTAGTTTCCACGCCTTTCTTCAAAACTTCCATTTCATGTTGCCATTCTTCGTCTTCATGAGTCATAGTAGAGCCTTCTAAAGGCTTAATGGGTGTTGAATTCTTTTTTGGAGCCATTATTTAGAACCCTATACTGATAGCTATTCTACAATATGCCCTTGGAATCAGTTCAAATTGATTCTTCAAACAAGACTTATGCAATTTTGAAAAAATACACACCTTTTTCTTGCTTTTGAGGAGCTCGATATTGAAATTGGATTATCTCTGTGATTTCAGCACTTCAATATCTCAATTTTGGTACCAACGTATCCCTCTGAATTATCTTTCGAATGCCACAGGTCTGACCTGATTTGGATTCTTCAAGACAAATTTGTGTCCAATCTCCCACAATGACCTAATTATGGACTGGTTCAGTAGAGCGAACTTGTACGACTTACCACGTGTCACTTTTTCGTCCTTTGTCTTTGAAATTTATAGCCAAGAAACTACAGTCCGTGTACTTGTGACCACTTTTTACGACACTCCAATCCGATGCCCAGAGAGAGAGTTATTGAACTTTTCCCACAATCACCTCTTTGAGATGAAATTCGGGAGCTTGAAAAAGCATTACCTTCAACAGATCATATCTCCAAAAATATTGTGAACCAAGCTCTGAAATTTTTTGAAAAATTTCCTCAATATTTCAGCTTCGTACCATGTGAATTTCAGATTCTGACCCTTCGCAAAAAAAAATTTATAGCGAAAATTCCACGATGACCTGTTTAGGAGCCTGAAACAAGACCTAACTTCCACAGATCATATCTTCGAAAATATTGTGAACCAAGATCTGAAATTTTGAACACATCTTCCTCAGGATTTCAGCTTCGCACCCTAAAAATGTCAGCTTCTGAAACATCGTAGAAAAAAATTTATAGCGAAAATGCCACGATGACCTGTTTGGAGCAGCGAAACCCTAGAATCCAAAGCTCTTATACCAAATGTTGTGTAACCAGCTCCAAAAATAGAAGAAAATAGATATCAACGCCTTAGAAATAAGCCACTTCGAGGGGGAAACCTCCAATACATTACATAAATGAACAATTCTTGGATGATCCAATTTACAAAACCTCCTTTCTATATATAGGAGTCCATGGGGCCATAATGTAATCCTAGTGGGCCACAATGTAATCCTAGCTGACGTAACAATAATAATTTAAGGGCACAACAATAATAAAATGGGGGTTACAAGGGTACAATAATAACAATAAGGGGGTTACACTAACAACAATAAGGGACTATACTAGTAATATAGGGACCTAACATCTTCATAGATGTATTTCCATAAGTCATTAAAAATGAGAGTGCCCTTGATATTTTGGACCACTTTTGATAATTCTCCTTGTCACTCAACACCATGCCAACATTGGAGATAAGAAACTACATCTTTATAAGCAAAATTACTGCAGAATAATCTTAAACTTAGTTCACCCAAGGAACTAAGAAGAATTGACAATTCAAAAGTGATATTATCCATAAAGGCATGAACCAAAAACATAACTCAAATTCATAAAAGTCATTAATTATTCAAGTCCACACCCATAAAAAAAATGTTGGTTGCATTCATATAAAAGGTTGCTAATGAGACACAAGGAAATTTATTGATAAGACACAAGGAAAAACATATTGCAAAATTACCAAGTAGTTGAAACAAAAAACAAGAAATAGGTCAATATACAAAATTTTCATTAAAATAAACTATCAATATGTTTTGAAACTCCTTTCTACAAGTGCCACTAAATGTTTCTCTAATTGAATTGGAAAGTAAATCCCAATCCTATGAGGTTTTTTAGATGTGGACTTGTGTTCCAACATCAAATCACAGGGAATTTATCTTTGGTAGGGATTATAGTAGGGAGAACCATCCAAATATTGAAGATCTGTTGGGGTCTCTATAATTTAGTAGAGTGGTAAGACTAAGCGCTGCAGAGCCTACATCAAAACCACTTTGGGATTCTAGGATTTAGCCCTCCTGAATCCAGAGAGGGATCTCCCTATAAGTACAAAGATTTATTTATCTTTTAAGGTTTTAGTATGATATTAGGCTAGTTATTAAGAACAAGGGTTTTTGTTTGTTTGGTTGGGTATGATTTTTAATTGAATGGAATATCACAAAATGAAAGAGTTCTGAAGGGTGAAGATGAAAGTGTATTGAGAAGTGTTCAGCAAATAGGATTAGTATGAAGTAGCTTTAAACCATTGGGTGATGGAGTCACAAAAGGGTTTAATTGTACAAGAATTTCAAGAGTGGCCCAAGGGGCAGGTCATCTATATCAAAAGATCCTTTAGATTAAATGATGGAGTGGAACATTAAAAGTGTTGAGAAAGTGGAAAAAGCCAATAATTTCAACAAGGATTTATCAACTTACCATAAAAGAAAATCATTTTTAAGTAACAGTTCGAAACCAACCAAAGGACAGGGCTAACCATAAACTTCTTTGGACAAGCTTGTATTAAAGCTGACTTATCAGACAACAATCCAGTAACCTCACTAGACTACTTTCAGAAGGGATGAAAACAGATCAGAAGACAAAGTGCAGCTTAAGATCAGGTCAGATGTATTAAAATCAAGGCCTGCTTTTAGCATACTCTTAGGGAAAATTTCAAACAACCTTTGGAGAAAAACCTAGAAGACAGGGCAAACCATAAAATTTTCTAGTTTAACTCTACTTAGCATGTAATGAAAATATCGTTCAAGAACTTCCTTTCAAGTTTTTCACATCAAGGCATGGACTAGCCAACATTCCTTGATAATGTTTACACTTAATTTAAGTCATTCCTAAACATCACAATTAGCAAAAAACATATAGTTAAAGCTTATTAGTGAGAGTAGGGTACTTTGATAGTAAATCCTAGCTCTATGCTTGCTGCTCTTTATCAGAGAAAAGTGAAAAAAATGGCATAAATGAAAGGAAAACAATAACAGTAAGAGGTACTTCACTAATGATATAGACCAGGATCCCAAGAATCAACTCATATATTGATTTTCAATCCAGTTACAAACTACATGTCCAATGTTTCATCACAACTTCAAACTTCTCTTCTCAGCCTATCTTCTTCAATAACTTAATAGAGCTTCAGAGCTTCAGAACTTATTTACATTCAACAATGATTCGATACAACAACTATTACATCAAAAGTCAAACAACCAACAATATCTCCTCTTCTTCAGAAGTATTTATAGAATAAAGAGGAGGTCGAATGAAAGGAGGAATAATTTGTCAATTAATACAAGTTTTAATTCTTCTCTATCTTTGAGGGGTTCAATAGAGAAGATTTCTGATATTTTCTCTGTATTAATTGGTTTCCATTAAGTATTTATCTACTTGGAAGATTTTGTTGACTTTAAGACTTGTTAGGCAGGTTGGAAATAACTCTGGCTGTCTTCAAACAAAATATCACTGACTAGGCAATAACTATGCCTTCCTTTAATTTATGAAAGCTGTAGGTGGAACTTTTGGTAGCTGAAAGTATATTTTAGCCTCTGATGTGGCAGTGGAGGTTTTTTTCGACTGATATATCTCTATGTTTTTATAAACATGGTGATTTACCCTTTGATCTGTGTTTAGGCTTAATTAAGCCTTGATATTCATCTTCTAATCTTCATTCTTTGACACTGTCTTAATCTCTTTAACCTGTGGATTAAAAACCCTGATCTTCAAGCTTAGGCATTAATCCCTTTAACATTAATTTCTTCACTCTGACACACTTTGTTTTGTTTATACAGGTGGCTTTCTGCTATTGGAGGGTTTTTGTTAAACCCTGGATCATGATCCATTCATTAAACACTTGGATTTCAAACCTGTAGTTTCCTTTTTTCTTTGATAAAAACCACAGAATCGTCACTCTGGGCCGAAAATGTCACCTGACTGTGATTGTGGAAATTCTTAGGACAACCACCATTAAACTCTGCAAAAAACACAAAAAACCATTAAAAAACCCTACGGATATGGATTAATTGTGTTTAAAGGCTTAGCTGGAGGGCGAGGAACAGTGTGGATGATGACTGCAGCGGAAAAACGGGAAGAAAACCCTGGCAGAGCAGCTAACCAGGTCCAATGGAGGTCTAGGTGTGATGAGGGACGTGGACTGTTAGATCAGGATGATCTACGATGGAGATCTCTCGATGAGGGGTTTCGGGAGAGAGATGAGGGGCAAATGAATGACTTCATGATATAATATGGACCGTTCGATCTCAGAGATCGACGGCTGGGATTAAAACTGAAAGCGATGTTGCAGAGGGCAGTGGTATGGCAGAAAATGAAGATGGTTTTCGCATAACAAAATCGGGGAAAGCGGTTTGAGACCAAAGGAATGCGATATGACTCATCGATTGACACGTGGATTTTCAATACCACCTATTTCGCAAAATTTTCGAACATTAAACCTCGAGTGTTGGGATTTTGTGATATGGAGTGTAAGCCATTGGATCATCGATGGTAGATCAGATGGTGCAGATCGCATGCGACAGGGGATAAGATGCACGAACGAGGAATGTAGTGGGGCCCTACGATGACGTTGTTTTTGTTGCGTAGCGAGAAAGTGTTGGTTTAAAGCACAAGGATTGGGTTTATTCTCATCCATTAGATCTGATGATCGAGCAGCGGGGATATAAAATGAAAAAGGATGGTGGGAGGTATATGGGCGGGTGAACGGGCAAACTAAAGGTGGCCCGATGGCCATTGATCATTTTATATCAACGGTCCAGATTCACTAAAGACCTCAACGTCAGAAATGGAGAAATAAAAGAGGAATAGGGGTTTTGGAATGGAGGTTTATGTATTTAAGTGCCTGATTGCGGGGCTTTAGAAAATATGAGAGAAAGGGCTAAAGGATATAAGCCCTTGGGAGCTTAATTGCCTTATAGTGCAAAAGACCATCTTTAGGTTTAAAATAGGGATTTTTTAAAGCCAAAAGAGGGTTCCGATAGATGAAAAAAATGATTTTTTAAAACCAAATAAGGGGAAATATAAGGTTTTTAAGAGGGTTAGGATGATTTAGGGGTTAAATGAAGGGGTTTAAAAGGATTAGTGAAAGGAAAAAATGGGTGAAAATGGGAAGTGAAATGATGGAAAATGGAGCCTCATGAACAATTTTTCTTTTGGTAAACATCAAGGTCTTTGAGGGCTAATAGTGAAACAGTAGTGAAGATTAATACCAAGGATAAAGGACATCATAAGATTTCAAGAACTCACAATTTGGAAATGAATTGTTTCTTGAAGGCTAAAAAAGATTTAGCCACCATTTGATATAACAAATTTTATAGGTGGCTAACAGTGACTCCACTTGGGGATGGCATCTTCTTGAAGGTGTCAAGAACTTCAAACAATTTTCTCTGGAAGTTGATCAGTGCCTTGCACTTTGATAGTCTTTTTTATCAACTGCTAACAAAAATGACTTAGAACTTGATATATCAGCAGAAAAGTATTTCCCAAACATCTACCTACACAACCTACATCCTAACATTTTTTCTTCAGAAGGTGCACTTGGACTTGCAAACCCTTTCATCAATCATTTTATTCTTTTATTGAAAACATAAGACTAGTCTAATTCTACTCTTATTTCTCCATGAGTTCAAATTAAACAATTGAACTCATAATTTTCTCTACCTAACTACTATCTGTCAGGATTAGACTGTCTGACAGACTTCATTCTCTATTTTCTAAAACAGAAATTTAAAAGCACCCAAGCCAGGATTAAGCAGTCTGACTTGCTATGGCCTATGGCATAAAAAAAAGCTGCACATAGACTAAAATTTGTAGAAAATTTTAAAACAAAATAGTGAAGGCTTAAGATCTGAAAATTTCAAAAACCTCCTTCAATATTTCTCCAGCTCTGGTTTTAATCTTGTTTGAGCTACTTCCTTCTTCTTTTCTGGTTCAAGATTTGAGCTTTTTAGAACCAGTTCTTCGTCAATCTCATAGGTTCAAGATTTGAGCGTGTTTGAACCTTTGTTTTTCTATCCTAATCTACCTTACTAATAAGCCAAGATTGAGTTGTTTGGCAAATCTGATTCACTAACCTATCAGCAGTAAATTTAAACTTATCCAATTATGATTTGAATGTATGATTGAATAGAAAGTGCTTCTTGTGGTAGTGGTATTTAAGCTTGCACACTTTCAGATTTTATTTCTCTTTTTTGGTATGGGGCTTGTACCTTTCTTGTTTTTCATTCTGCCCTCTTTTCTATTTTTATTGTTTTTGTATTTTTCTTTTTCTAACTTTGAAAGCAATGTTAGATATGATATTTAAAATGAGGAAAATGAAAAAGCTTCGAACTGTTATAGTTAAGAAAAATAATGTTTGAGCATCCTGCCATTGATAGGACCTCCAAAAGTTCAGTTCCATTCACTTCCTGCAAGAAATAAGCATTGTTACCAGTAGTAGAATGAATGAGATAAGGGCCTAGCCATAAGTTATCAAATTTTCCATGTTTTCCCTTATCTTCTCTCCTGGAATCCCACTTCAAAACATTTTCTCCAATGCTAAAATCACTGGTCTTTTTCCTTTTATCAAATAGCTTCTTGATGTTTTCTTGCTTGTGTAGTGCTCTCTTGTAGACTTCCTCCCTGGTTTGTTGAAGATGTATAGTCTGATTGATTTTTTTTGTCATATCATCATCCTCAGACTATACTTCTTGGATCAGCTTCATGACTGGCACTCCTATACTGGTTGGAAAATTTTCATCTTCTCCATAAACAAACTGGTAGGGAGACATTAAAATTGATTTCTTGAGTGTTAATCAGTCAGCCCATAGTGCATGTACTAGCTTTTTGTGCCATGATTTCTTATTATCTTCCAACAACGTTTTGATTATATTCACCAAAACTTTTTTTGAGGATTCTGCCAACCCATTACCTTGAGGGTAATAAGCAGTAGAATGGCCCAAGGTAATTTGATATTTATGACAGAATTCAATCATCTTTTTGGATCCAAATGTAGCAGCATTGTCAGTGATAATCTTCCTAGGACAACCAAATCTAGATAGGATATGATTTTCAAGGAATTTTACGATGACAGAGTCAGTAGCTTGCCTAGAAGGGATGGCTTCTATCCATTTGGTAAAATAGTATGTTGCAGTGAGGATCCATCTATGTTGGGCAGATGAGGCTGAATGGATTTCCCCAATGAAGTCTAGACCCCACTACTAAAAAGGAGCTTCAACAGTGATTGGATGCAAGGGTAAGGGAAGAAGTTTTCTTTTGCCTTCAAAGAGTTGGCATTTGTGACAGGCAATAATCATTTTTTGGACATCTTGAAAGTGGGTGGGCCAATAGTAACCAACTCTAAGGATTTTATTGGCAGTTTTATTCCAATAGAGGTGGCCTCTACATTCTCCTTCATGTAATTCATGCTTGATCTTATCTGCATCATTCTCAGGCAAACATTTAAGCAATAATCCACTAGCATTTTTCCAATATAGACATTTATCCAAAATGCAGTAATTAACAGCTTTTAACTTTAAAAATATTTCCTTCGTTTTAGACAAACTAGGAGGTGTATTTAAATTGAGCAAAACGTATACAATATCAGCATACCAAGATGAAAACAGAAAATGATCTTCAATAATGGGAGTTGATAACTCCTCCTATTCATCTAATGCATCTAACATGTTTATATCAAGAACTTCAAAATTAGACCCAGCCATCAATCTCGCTAGTCCTTGGCCTTTTATGAAATTAGTGGGCTTGATTTCTAAATCATATTCAAGTATCACAAAAATCCACTTTCCTCTTTTGCCATCTGGATCCTGGATTAAAATGTCTTTTACAACTGAATTTGACACAAATGCAATTATGTGAGAATGTAAAATGTAAACTCTAAAGTCTTTCAAGGCTTTGACTAAGGCAAATGATTGTTTTTCCATGATATTGTACTTTAGAGGTTCATCTCTTAATGCCTTACTAAAGAATGCAATTGGCTGCTCTTGTCCCTTCAAGTTTTTCTTTAATAGGACAACAGCCAGTGTGTGTTCTGATGCGAATGAAAAAATGAAGAAATCCTTTGTAAAATCAGGACTAATAAGAACTGGTGTTTTGGTTAATGCTTGTTTTACTAGTTCGAAAGACTTCTTTGCTTCTAAGGTCCATTTAAATCCTTCTTCCTTCTTGAGCATATTTGTTATGTTCCTAAGGAGTTCAGCTAGATTGGGTATAAACCTTCTCAAGAAATTAATCTTCCCAATGAAAGATTGAAGTTCTTTGATGTTCCCGAGATGGTTGATTTGCAATATACCGTCAATCCTCTTTGGGTCTATCTTTATCCCTTCTTCTGATATGATGTGTCCAAGTATTTTTCCTTCTTGGAGACCAAACATTGTTTTCTTTGGATTTAAAGATAACCCATATTTTCTGCATTTCTCAAAGACTTTCCTCAAGTGTTCTAGGTGTTCTTCATCTGTTTTTGAAAAAATAGTGATGTCATCAAGGTAAATAATGATGAAGAAGCCTAATTCTTCTGAGAATGCAATATCCATGGCTCTCTGAAATGTAGCACCAGCATTCATTAAACCAAAGGGAATTTTCACGTACATGAAAGTACCCCAAGGTGTAGTAAAGGATGTTTTGAGTTGATCATCAGGATGTACCAGAATTTGATTGTAACATGAGAAGCCATCTAACAAAGAAATTATTCTAGAACCAACTACCCTTTGTAAAATGTCATCCATCTTGGGTAAAGAGTAGTTGTCCTTTAATGAGGCTCTATTTAAGTTCCTAAAATCAATACAAAGCCTTATTTCTCCTGTCTTCTTCCTAACTAACACAAGATTAGATTACCAATCTGAATATCTAACAGGAACTATAATTCTAGCATCATACATTTTCTTAATTTCTTTCTCAACCAGGGGTAATTGAACAGGGTTTATTCTACGCAATTTTTTTCTATAAGGCTTTTGGTTTTCTTTGAGGGGTATCTTATGTTGAATTATCTCTGTGTTATAAGATTTTAGATCCTCGTAATTCCATGCAAATACATTAGAAAATTCTCTCAACAGCTTAATATATTTCAATTTGATGAGAACTGGCAATTTTTTAGACAGTTTGATAATTTTTAGCTTTGGTTCACTACCTATGATACATTCTTCTACTTCAGTTTCAACAGGTTCCAGTTTTGATTTTTTGGCAACATCGTTTAAATAAAACAATTCTTCTAATGGGTCCAGTCCTTTTGGCAAGCTTTGAGTGTTAGATTGCAGCATTTCTAAGTCTTCTTTTTCTAAATCTACACTAATTTATGTTGTGTGTTCAAGTTTATTAGATAACATATTTATATCAGCAATCTCTGGAGACATTACTTCTTCATCAAGTGGGTTTTCTTCAATAAGACAGTCTTGGTGATACTCTGAATCTGAACTTGGAATCTCAAATCCATTTCTGAATTGTAGGAAGTCTTCTATTTGTTTATCTCCCTCAAACACTTGCCAGTATTTTTCATTGTCTGGGATGGCTGGTCTGTATTTCTCTTGAATGTTGTGTTGTTTTCTTTCACAAGACCTTTTGCAAGTACTAGCAGAAACGGCCAGTGCATTGGCAAGCATATTTTGGTTTTTGGGGACAAATGTAAGTTCATACTCATCAAATTTTTTGAGTATATCCAGGGTATCATTCCTATAGGCTCTCAATCTGGTATGTTTTGTAGTGTACTCCCCATTAATTTTCCTAATTATTAGTTCAAAATCTCCATGAACCATTATCTTTCTGGCTCCTAATTTTTTCAATAAATGCAAGCCTAGAAGGAGTGCTTCATATTAAGCTATGTTATTTGTGCATGGGAAGTTCAATTTGTATGAGTGTCCTTCAGCATGATTTTTCTTTGTGTTGTGAAGCCACACTCCTGCACCTGCACTATTCTTACTGTGAGAACCATCAAAACTCATACTCCAAAGAGGACTAGTTTCAGATTTACTAGTTTGACTACCCTCCTCTTTATCTTGTGTGCTTTTAGATTGTTCTTGTAAGCCAGTACTATGTTGAATTTGGTTTAGTTCCTCATGTTATTCATTATGTTGAGGACTCTTCCCTTGAATCTCAAGGTTAACAACCAATGGATGACTATTTTGTAGCCCTAGACCTGTGATTAGTCCGCTGTAATTTTCTGATTTGACAAATTGTTTTGATACTTTTGTCTTGTCTTCCTCCTTTTCTGCGTATGCCACTATGTTATAGTGAGGGGTGGCCACTAAGTCAGTTAAGGTTTCTTGCTCATGAAATGTTTCATTATTGAAGAGAATAAATGAGTCAAGGCCTGTATGTACATAATAAAGAGGAGAGTTTTCCGGTCTCTCTTGGCTACTGACCATGTATTGCATGTGAGACTCCCTATAAAGTCTTCTAGTTTGATTAAAAACAGGGATGGTATCATATGACATATCCATTTGCATTGTTCCTTGTAACTTAGCTCCCCGTGATCTTGATAACAACATACCATATTTGGGGGGTACATTAGCCACTACGATATCCATCACTAAACACTTGGCTGGAATTTGAGCTAAGTTTACACAAAGGTCTTTGATCAAACCTAAACATTTCACTCTACTGGAGTCAAAGGAATACAGATCTTTGTATGGTCTGGTGATTTCAAGGCCTAGACTCTCCATTACCACTTTGGGCATTAAGTTGTGAGAGGCCCTTGAGTCATGCACAGCATTGTGTAAAATTTTGTCATGAATTTTCAAACTAACATAAAATGGAGGAACTGGCCCTTCTTGGTATCTTCCTTCAATCTTAGGACCAAATAAGAGCTTTGGTTGGTCATCATTGAGGTTGACAGTGTCATTGTTTTCTCCTATGTTGAAGGCTTTCAAAATTTGTGATCTATAGACATCTTAGGTGACTAATTCAGTAAGGGGAACAAAGATTTTAATCTTGGCAATTTCCTGTTCCAAACTAAAAGGCAGCTAATTTTTTACAATGTTTGTTTCAACCTTGTTAATCACCACTTTATCAGCAAAATCATCTTGTTGATTTCCTCTATTTACATTGGTCAAAATTGTTTTAATAGGAGCACTAGTTGAAGCACTAATGCTGCTAAGGTCTGCACTCTGTTTTTCATTAATTTGAGTGCCTTTCTCTTTGTTTTGATCAGAATTTACAGCCATTGTTTTGTCCTTTTGTTTAATGTTTTTGGATTTGCTCACAAGGTTGTTTTTTGTAGAATTGTCAGAGGTTTTGTTCTTGGGAGCTTCCTGATTCTTTTTACTCCTAAGGTCATATTATTTTGGGGTCTCTATGATGACATTTTCCAGCTCTTGATAATAATGGTCATCCTATGTTTTTTCATCATCATAGGGTGTGTATAGACCTTGTTTTCTCTTAATAGGAACATCAAAATGGTCACTACCTACTCCCAACATGTTTATGTTATCTTCCTCTGTTTGTTCAATTGTTTCTTCAACCTCACTTACATAGTTTTCTTGGAAAGGAGGTCTGATCTGTTGATCATCCTCTCTTTGTTTATTTTGAAGTTGATTTCTCCTAAAGTTCTGATTTTGATTTTGAGATTGACTTCTGTTTTGGGGAGCTGATTGGTTTTCTCTAGATTGTGTTCTCTCAAGTATGCTCATCTTCTTCATCATTTCTTCCATCATCCTTTCCATTTTTGAGCTAGATGTGGAGGGTGCAGATTCCTTCCTAAAAGATACTTTCTTTTCATTCCTCATCCTCGCTCTTTTCTCGATCAGATTTACTTCCACAGCAAGAGCTCCCTTTTGCATGTGTTCCAAGATTAAGGGATCTATTTCTCTTACCTGATATGCCATTTCAGGATCAAATCCTTCAGGAAATTTGGCCAAAGCTAAGCCTTGTGGAGGTTTCAATTATGGGGGTAGTGCATCATAAACACTATTGAACCTAGTACAATAATTTTGAACAATTTCCCCAGTGTTTCTTTTGAGGTTGTTGTAGTCTGAAAGTATTTGGAGATGGTTTTTCCTAACTTCCCATTTGTTTAGGAATGATTGATGGAGAGCTTGAAGATCATTAATATTGTTATGGGTTAAGACTTTGAACCATTTTCTTGCTTCTCCGCCTAGACTTTGAGTGAACAATCTAAGTTTGACAGTTTCATCATCTATCTCATTTCTATCAAAATAGTCATTCATCTTATCCACATGTTGTGCAGTAGTAGTACCACTAGCATCATATAATGGTATCTTGGACTGATAGTCCTGTGGCAACTTGACTAAATGTAAAGGAAGGACTAGAGGGGCATACCATGTTGCCATGATAGGAGGTTGTGGGAAAAACAGGGGGTTTACAAGTGGGTGGTGTAAGATGTGAGGGGGTTGATGGAATGGGGTGGTTTGAAAAGTGGGTGTATGGATAACAGAAGTGGATGGACCAGCAAGAGGCTATTGAGCAGATCTAGGATGAGAGAAACCAAAATTATGCAGGAAATGTAAATCAGGTGGGGTAGTTTCTCTGCTACCAGGATGTTCACCTCTATCTTGGGATGAAGGTAGAGACTCAAAATCTATCTGATCTATATCATCAAGTGACCTAGTTCTGAATGGGTTTCTTAAGTCAACTTGTGAATCTTGTAGAGCTGTAAGGTTTTCAGGAACAAAATTAGCTCTATGGAGTAACCTAACAACAGTTGAAGCTTGAGCCTTAGGTGATTTCCAAAGTATACTTTCAGGGTTATCAACTAATTCAGGAGGGTTTGGGTCAGGATAGGCTCTAGTGTGAACTCTTCTAGAAGCCACTATGCTATGTTTTTAGACCCAAATAACAAGAAAATTATAACCAAATATGACAATCTTTAGTAGGCTAACTGATCTTTTAGCAAGAAAACTTTAATCCTCAAAGTCTTCTTTACTAAGTTTTAAATGATGTAATGATAAATGGTTTCCCAATGGAGTCTTTTGGAACACTAAAGAAAATCAACAGGCCTACTGATCTTCAGTGGAGTCACCAGGTGAAGATTTTTTACTTGATTTCAGGTCTTGAATGTTGTTCACCATCAACAATCAAAGACCACTCTAGACAGACACTTGGTTCATTTGTTAAAAATGGGATTATCTAAGTTGTGAAGTTATCTATTACTTCAGAAAGTTCCCCAGTATGGTCGCCAAGAATGTTGGGGTCTCTATAATTTAGTAGAGTGGCAAGACTAAATGCTGCAGAGCCTACATCCAAACCACCTTGGGATTCTAGGATCTAGCCCTCCTAAATCCAGAGAGGGATCTCTCTATAAGTACATAGATTGATTTATCTTTTAAGGTTTTAGTATGATATTAGGCTAGTTATTAAGAACAAGGGTATTTGTTTGTTTGGTTGGGTTTGATTTTTAATTGGATGAAATATCACAAAATGAAAGAGTTCTGAAGGGTGAAGATGCAAGTGTATTGAGAATTTTTCAGCAGATAGGATTAGTATGAAGCAACTTTAAACCACTGGGCGATGGAGTCACAAAATGGTTTAATTGTACAAAAATTTCAAGAGTGGCCCAAGGGGCAAGTCATCTATATCAAAAGATCCTTTAGATTAAATGATGGAGTGGAACATTAAAAGTGTTGAGAAAGTGGAAAAATCCAATAATTTCAACAAGGATCTATCAACTTACCATACAAGAAAAGCCTTTTTAAGTAACTGTTTGAAACCAACCAAAGGACATGGCTAACCATAGACTTCTTTGGACAAGCTTGTATTAAAGCTGACTTATCAGACAACAATCCAGTAACCTCACTAGACTACTTTCAGAAGGGATGAAAACAGATCAGAAAACAAAGTGCAGCTTAAGATCAGGTCATATGTATTAAAATCAAGGTCTGATTTTAGCATACTCTTAGGGAAACTTTCAAACAACCTTTGGAGAAAAACCTAGAAGACAGGGCAAACCATAAACTTTTCTAGTTTAACTCTACTCAGCATGTAATGAAAATATCATTCAAGAACTTCCTTTCAAGTTTGCACATCAATACATGGACTAACCAACATTCCCTGATAATGTTTACACTTAATTTAAGTCATTCCTAAACATCACAATTAGCAAAAAGCATATAGATAAAGCTTATCAGTGAGAGTAGGGTACTTTGACAGTAAATCCTAGATCTATGCTTGTTGCTCTTTATCAGAGAAAAGCGAACAAAATGGCATACATGAAAGGAAAACAATAACAGTAAGAGGTACTTCACCAATGATATAGTCCAGGATCCCAAGAATTATCTCGTATATTGATTGTCAATCTAGTTACAAACTACATGTCCAATGTTTCATCACAGCTTCAAACTTCTCTTCTCAGCCTATCTTCTTCAATAAATTAATAGAGCTTCAGAGCTTCAGAACTTATTTACATTCAACAATGATTCGATACAGCAACTATTACACCAAAAGTCCAACAACCAACAACATATCCTCTTCTTCAGAAGTATTTATAGAAGAAAGAGGAGGTGGAATGAAAGGAGGAATAATTTGTCAATTAATACAATTTTTAATGCTTCTCTGTCTTTGAGGGGTTCAATAGAGAAGATTTCTTATATTTTCTCTGTAATAATCGGTTTTCATTAAGTATTTATCTACTTGGAAGATTTTTTTGACGTTAAATCTTGTTAGGCAAGCTGGCAATAACTCTAGCTTTCTTCAAACAAAATATCACTGACTAGGCAATAACTATACCTTCCTTTAATTTATGAAAGCTGTAGGTGGAACTTTTGGTAGCTGAAAGGATATTTTAGCCTCTGATGTGGCAGTGGAGGTTTCTTTCGACTGATATATCTCTATGTTTTTATAAACATGGTGATTTACCCTTTGATCTGTGTTTAGGCTTAGTTAAGCCTTGATCTTCATCTTCTAGTCTTCATTCTTTGACACTGTCTTAATCTCTTTAACCTATGGATTAAAAACCCCGATCTTCAGGCTTAGGCATTAATCCCTTTATTGTTAATTTCTTCACTCTAACACACTTTGTTTTGTTTATACAGGTGGCTTCCAGCTATTGGAGGGTTTCTGTAAAAACCCTAGATCGTGATCCATTCATTAAACACTTGGATTTCAAACCTGCAGTTTCCTTTTTTCTTGATAAAAACCACAGAATCGTCACTATGGACCGAAAATGTCACCTGACTGTGATTGTGGAAATTCTCAGGACAACCACCATTAAACTCTGCAAAAAACACAACAAACTGTTAAAAAACCCTGCGGATATGGATTAACTGCGTTTAAAGGCTTAGCTGGAGGGCAAGGAGCAATGCGGATGATGATTGCAGTGGAAAAATGGGAAGAAAACCCTGGCAAAGCAGCTAACCAGGTCCAATGGAGGTTTGGGTGCGATGAGGGACGTGGACCATTAGATCAGGACGATCTACGGTGGAGATCTTTCAGTGAGGCATTTCGGGAGAGAGATGAGGGGCAAATGAATGACGTCGCGATATAATATGGATTGTTTGATCTCAAAGATCAACGGCTGGGATTAAAACTGAAAGCGACATTGCAGAGGGTAGCGGTATGGCAGAAAACCGAAGATGGTTTTTGCATAACAAAATGGGGGAAAGCAGTTTGAGACCAAAGGAATGTGATACGACTCAGCGATTGACACGTGGATTTTCAATACCACCTATTTCGCAAAATTTTGGAACATTAAACCTCGGGTGCTGGGATTTTGCGATATGGAGTGTAAGCCGTCAGATCATCGACAGTAGATTGGATGGTGCGGATCACATGCGACAGGGGATAAGATGCACAAACGAGGAATGTAGTGGGGCCCTACGATGACGTTGTTTTTGTCGCATAGCGGGAAAGTGTTGGTTTAAAGCACAAGGATTGGGTTTATTCTCGTCCGTTAGATCTGATGATCGAGCAGCGGGGATATAAAAGGAAAAAGGATGGTGGGAGGTATATGGGTGGGTGAACGAGCGGACGGAAGGTGGCTTGATGGCCGTTGATCAGTTTATATCAACAGTCCAAATTCACTCAAGACCACAACCTCAGAAATGGAGAAATAAAAGAGGAATAGGGGTTTTGGAATGGAGGCTTATGTATTTAAGCGCCCGATTACAGGGCTTTAGAACATATGAGATAAATGGCTAAAGGATATAAGCCCTTGGGGGCTTAATTGCCTTATAGTGCAAAATACCATCTTTAGGTTTAAAATAGGGATTTTTTAAAGCCAAAAGAGGGTTCCGATAGATGAAAGAAATGATTTTTTAAAACCAAATAAGGGGAAATATAAGGTTTTTAAGAGGGTTAGGATGATTTAGGGGTTAAATGAAGGGGTTTAAAAGGATTAGTGAAAGGGAAAAATGGGTGAAAATGGGAAGTGAAATGATGGAAAATGGAGCCTCATGAACAATTTTTCTTTTGGTAAACAGCAAGGTCTTTGAGGGCTAATAGTGAAACAACAGTGAAGATTAATACCAAGGATAAAGGACATCATAACACTTCAAGAACTCACAATTTGGAAATGAATTGTTTTTTGAAGGCTAAAAAAGATTTAGCCACCATTTGATATAACAAATTTTATAGGTGGCTAACAAGATCAATAAGAGATAATGCCACATTTTCCTTTAATTGCATAAAATCCTTATATTTCATGCTTAGATTTCAAAATCAAGTTCTCTTCTTGGATGCCTGAAACTATCATGGAGTAGAGTTTCACAGTTGCAAAAAATGGTGCAGTGAACAAAGTCGGATAATAGGAACAAAATGGAGAACAAACATGTGAAATAGATATGCAATTGAGTACATGAGTAACCCTAAAAGAAGAGTGTTGCAAGATTAACCCCTAATGAGGAATGATGCTTGTTATAGGGTCTAGGTAAGAGACAACTATGGATGAGTGTAAGTGTTATAGAGAAAATCTATTATTAGAGCACGAGATGAACACCAAGGAGCAAGCAAAGCATGAGTAGAAGACCAAAATATGCTTGGCAATACGAACATTTGGCACTAATATCATACCACGCCAACGAATAAATCCTAAATTGGATGAATTTTGAATTATTGTGAATAGACTTATATGACATTGCAAAAGTGACCCTTGGTTTCATTTTCCATGGTTGGATCCTATTCTAGTGGTTCATATTTCTACTATTTACATATTTACAAACTCACCACATCCCTAAGAATTAAGTTTCTAGAAACTTTAATGCATTAAATTTGAACAATTTTTATTTAAATGAAATTTCGACTTTACGATTGTTTCTTTCCCATGTCAACCAAAAGCCACCCCATTAATTGTTTGATATTCATTAAGATTATTAATATTTATCCTTTTGAATGTTGAGATGAATCAAGTCCATTAATCCTTTGGTTTTCATCACTTTACTACAAGGTAATTCGAGTTCAATTGCAATAATTAAATATGTATTTTCCCAATCTGCTTCTATGGATTGCGCTACATTATTCTTCAAACCATTACGTATAAAATACACTAGAAATGAAAAATCTTATACAAAGCTTCAATCTTTTCGATAAATATTCTTACCGGTGGGTCATTTATTATATTGTCAATCGAATCACAAAAAATAATTTTAATGATTTCTTACATATCCACTCTCCAATTTATTATTATCCCTTGAATTGATTTTTTTTGGTCAAATCCATATTAGTTTGGGTTTGACTAAAAAAAAAAATACAAAATTTCTATAACTAAACATTACAGATTGGAATTTATTATTTTAAAAAAATAATTTTATTTATTTATTTTTAATTTAATTGGCTATTAAATTTAACATGTTATTGCCGATTACCTCATTTAATGAACCTTACAATAATGATGTACTTGTAATAAATTCATAAAACCTGATTTAGTACGTCATGTGATAACTATTTTATGAATGCCTAAAAAATGTTGAAGCAATAAATTTTACAATCAATAAATTTAGGGGACAGTTAGGCTAGATATTTACCCGGTCCATAAATTTTAGGTAGCCAATATCCTTCTGTGTTGGAGACGCAATGTATATTAAGGCACATCAATTCTAAATATTGTGAATAAAAAATAAGTGATAGACACGTGTGCATTTGTCCCCAACATTACCAGTATTTCCAAGATTTGACGGTTAAGCGTGAGTGGTGCAGTTTGATTTTTTTAGAATGTTCAAGTTGCTACATGTTTGGTTGGGGACCATTATATTTTACCGTAGTCTAAAAAACCCACAGAATAACCGATACATTCCAGTAAGATTATGAACTAGCATTTGCACCAAGAGGTGCAAAGTAATGCCAAGGAGTGGGGAATGTGGAAAACAATAGTTAAGTGAAATATATGGAAATTTTAGTTTCTATATATCTTTTAAAGTTACACTAACATATAGGAGGTTAAATTTAAACAAAAAAGTTACACTAACATAAAGTAACACTGACATAATTGTCCCAGAATAATGGCATAGTAATGATGGTATCCTTCCTCTTCGTACTCCCTTCTCATCTTATGCTTTACTATATGACATTTGAGAAGTGGATAAAGTACCAAGGTGGATAAAGAATCAACAAATGACAAATATGAAGAGATAAAATGAAGGAAAAGAAACCCTTTGCACTTAAGAAGCATACAAAATGGATTCATGAACTCCCTCATACATTAGATCAAATAAAAAAATCATGGAGCTCCTTACCAATAATGAGAAAGAAAATCAATTTGGAAAAAAATAATGGAATATGATATATGGAGCCAGACCGCTACCCTGACTCCGATGAATGTATGGGGTGAGCATTATCTGGAGTTGAACTGCGGGAATCTGAAGCAAAATAACAAGAAGGGAAAAAATCATTAAAATGTCATCTTGTCTGGCATTCATTTTCGCTTTCCTGCACAAATCAGAGGGTACAATGCTCAATGTGCATGGTGCCATCCAGCTATACCTCATTTTATCTCCATCATTGTCATCTTTGCTAAACAAAACAGATTTTGTTGTTCTCTCTTCGGCTTAATGCTTCAAATAATACCTTAGTTACAGGGGTAGTGGATGCATCATTGTTATGTTGTGCCATCTTATTACACGAGTCAAAGTTGATAGGTTGATTTTTGATGGGGTTGTTTGAAAATTTGTGTTGGTGCAAAATGTGTGGGGGGAGTTGTATCCTAATGTTTGAAATTTGTGATAATTGTCAATGGGTTGCTAATAAATTGATTCTTAAATTTGGATCAATACATATAATTGTGAATGGGTTGCTAAGTTGAGTTGTATTCTAATTTTATTTTTTTTAATTGGTCCAATATTTGATTGAAATGTTTGTTAAATTTGATATTTTTTTGTTTCTCAAATTTGTCAGGAATTTAATCTAAATTTATTGGAACGATAATTCAAATTTGGCACAATTTAAGTGTTTTTGAGATTTTTCAGGAATTAAATCTATTTATGCATTCAAAAACAATTTTTACACATTAAAAAGAAAAAGAAAAAGAAAAAAAATTGACTAAATATTGTTACGCTAGATCCTAGCCAAAAACTCTCCAAAATATGAAATAGTTATTCATGTGGTTCGCCTAATATTAATTACATTGTGAAAAACTCTTGAAAAACATATAAACATCATATTATTAAAGCATGTTATTAGTAACTTTGAGAAAAAATATAGAAAAACACTAACAAAATAGTGAATTAAATCAATTTCAAAATACAAATTTCCCAATTTTTTAATTCATTATTAACATTGTAAAAAAATATAGAAAAAGACAACAAAACAATGAATTAAATAAATTTCAAAATGCATTTTCCCAAATTTTTAATTCATTATTTTGTCATTTTTTTGACTCATTTATTTTTCACAATGTCATCAATTAAGTGGGTGATATATGTTGATTAACGCCGGTTTTCTCTTTTATTATTTAAAAATGTTATTTGTTGTTTGATATTTTGTATGGTAATTTCATAATTACACCCGAGGCGTTTTTTTTATGAGATGGGGTAGGCAAACACTATTCACCCCACCCAATCATAAAGCTTCCTTATCTCTCTTCTAGCCAATTGTGTGTTGACAGGTGCAGATAGTATATTAGGTGAGTTTAAGTTGTCCTGGCCATCCTCAATTTCTCCACTGCGATGAAGATTCTTACATTGGACATTTGTTTTAGGTTGCTTGTTATTGCTCGGGCTGCCATTGACGGCCTCCGCCATTTAAATTGCTATGTACCAAATTTCCATTTCTTGCAGCTCCATGGCTTGAGGTGCAGAGTACTTTTTAGAATCAAACTTAGCAAATGAAATTCAACCTCACAATTTAAAGTTTGGCAAATAGGATTTGAAATCAAATATTATTCTACGGGTAATCATTTGCGCTTGTGAATGTCTTGTTGATTAAGTTTTAATATATTTTATTTTATTTATTCCATACCTCATCATTACTGTGATTGTTATTTTTATTTATTATAACCCAAATCCTATGAGAAGTTAAGAAATAAACACGTGTAAATCTGTGTGGTATGTAATTAGGCCGATAGGCCTTCTCTTTTGAAAGAAATACAGTTTTTCATCGTCAACATTTTTAATGTCCAACTGACACTTGTCCCCTAGGATTTTTAACCTCTGACTGACACCTGTTGCATGACACCTGTTCTCCCAAATCCTTGCAACCGGTCATGGCAGTCCAGAAACGATGAATCTCCGACTTCCCACTTCAAACTCCGACTTCCACTACAACCGATTCAGAAATAATTCCACCTTTTTCCGACTGCAGTCCAGAAACGATGAAGATTCAGAAATAATGCTGCCTTTTTCCGACTTCCACAATGTCGCCTTCCAATTTCTTCTCACTGATTCTGCAGAATCTAATGAACTGTTCTCATCTTCAGAAAACCCAGAATTATCTTCACCCACAGAAGAAGAAATCGCTAACGCAGAGCACAGTCTCCAGCAACGCAGAAGAGCAGGTAATGCCCTTTCTTTCTTCATCATTTTACTTCTGACACTGTTTCTGTTTTGGTTCTGTTTTACTGTTCTGGTTTTGGTTCTCTGTTTTCTAAGATCTTCCACTTTCCTGCCCAGTCACTGTTCTAGCAGCACTAGAATACCTCAAACTCCCAGCCCCATTTCATCGCCTAAGATGCCTCCTCTGGATTTGCAGTGAAGATCCCAGAGCCATTTGATACCTTCACGTTGATGTGGGTACAAAGTGGTTGCTATTTTGCCAGGAAGTCTATACGTTTGTTTTCCTTGTGTGAATGTAATAGCTTTTGATTCTTCTAAAGCAACCTCTTCCATTGAGCTGCTACTCACATCTTCATATTCATACACATTTTGTGCATGATTTTCCCTAGTAGTAAGAGCATGTTTTTTCAATTGCACTTTCACTGATTCTGCAGAATCTAATGAACTGTTCTCATCTTCAGAAAACCCAGAATTATCTTCACCCACAGAAGAAGAAATCGCTACCGCAAAAAAAACTTTAGAGGGTTTTGTCATTTGTTTAATGCCCTTGGAAGGTCTTAATTTTGCATCAGTTTCACTATTTATGCCATGTACATGCTTTGCACTAGAACTCAAAAAATTAATAATTTGATTGTGATCCCTCTTATCATTTCCAGTATGCAAGAAAATGTCTGTTGATGCTCTAATTAGTTGCGCCCAGCGCCATGTCATCGCCTAAGATGCCTCCTCTGGATTTGCAGTGAAAATCCCAGAGCCATTTGATACCTTCACGTTGATGTGGGTACAAAGTGGCTGCTATTTTTCCAGGAAGTCTATACGTTTGTTTTCCTTGTGTGAATGTA
This sequence comes from Pinus albicaulis, assembly GCA_034641835.2. Lineage (NCBI taxonomy): Eukaryota > Viridiplantae > Streptophyta > Pinopsida > Pinales > Pinaceae > Pinus > Pinus albicaulis. Next base: position 494,000,847 of record CM076573.1, read on the forward strand.
ATAGCTTTTTATTCTTCTAAAGCAACCTATTCCATTGAGCTGCTACTCACATCTTCATATTCATACACATTTTGTGCATGATTTTCCCTAGTAGTAAGAGCATGTTTTTTCAATTTCACTTTCACTGATTCTGCAGAATCTAATGAACTGTTCTCATCTTCAAAAAACCCAGAATTATCTTCACCCACAGAAGAAGAAATCCCTACCGCAGAAAACACTTTAGAGGGTTTTGTCATTTGTTTAATGCCCTTGGAAGGTCTTCCTCATCACATTCATCCTTAAAATAATTCAAAGCATCTAAAATCTTGTTTTTGGGAGTTTTACTCTACTCTGCATTATCTAACTTTGCAGTTATGGAGTGTTCTACACGTTTGGAACTTTTGATGCTTAGAGAACCAAGGCTTGAATTTATTTCATCCAAATCATTTATCGAAGATATCTTATCCTGTCTCTGTTTAATATTGAACCCTTGGGATCCTGCATTGCTTCCTTCAGAATAACCACCATCATTTTTTTCACCAATTGCCGATTCATCAGACACCAAACAATGAGAGCTCAAAGTAATATCATCATTAGAAGCTTTACAAAATCTTCGTCTTCCAGCTACTCTGGCTTTACCTGTGTTCTTCCCTGTACATTCGAGACAAACTGAAGCTCAATAAACAGACAACTACAATTGTTTCTTACTTTTTGGGGGAAATAAAAAGGAAAAATTTACTAATAATACAGAGTGTGCATAGTTACAGACTAATCATGCTGCCAAGGGAGTAAAGTTCCAGGTATGGAATGCTTATTTTGACTCTTGATGTACAAAAGACATGATATTCTTCATTGATGCTGTTATATTATCACAATGCTTTAGACTGATATATGAGGCATTGCATATGCTAGAAACATATCAGAGCTTCAATAGAAATCACCGCTGGCAATTTAGTATATATCAAATATCCAAGACAGTCCAGAGAGCTCTTCAACTAGAATATGGCTATACTTCAAGCTGATCAGTCCAGATCGTGTAATTTGAGGTCAACAGAGTATTAAGCCATCTACTCGATTTTTTCAAAATTCAATATTTTCCAACATCTGCCCTGAATGGCATGTTTTAATAGTGGTTGCTATTTTGCCAGGAAGTCTATACGTTTGTTTGCCTTGTGTGAATGTAATAGCTTTTTATTATTCTAAAGCAACCTCTTCCATTGAGCTGCTACTCACATCTTCATATTCATACACATTTTGTGCATGATTTTCCCTAGTAGTAAGAGCATGTTTTTTCAATTGCACTTTCATTGATTCTGCAGAATATAATGAATTGTTCTCATCTTTAGATAACCCAGAATTTTCTTCACCTACAGAAGAAGAAATCGCTACCGCAGAAAAAACTTTAGAGGGTTTTTTCATTTATTTAATGCCCTTGGAAGGTCTTAATTTTGCATCAGTTTCACTATTTATGCCATGTACATGATTTGCACTAGAACTCACAAAATTAATAATTTGATTGTGATCCCTCTTATCATTTCCAGTATGCAATTCAGTACACCTTGATGATTCAGCAGAATCCTCTTCACCATTACCAACCTTAACAGACACTGAAGACAGAGCAGACAAAGCACTCTCAAATTCTGGAGCATCCGAGCTATGGACTAGGGTATTGACTCCATCCTCGTGATACTTGACATGCCCTGTATATTCCTCATCACTTACTAATTCTTCATCGCATATACTGTTCACCTTGTCCCTTCTGTCCTCAACCTCACCTCCAAACTCCTCATCACATTCATCCTTAAAATAATTCAAAGCATCTAAAATCTTGTTTTTGGGAGTTTTACTCTGCTCTGCATTATCTAACTTTGCAGTTATGGAGTGTTCTACACGTTTGGAAATTTTGATGCTTAGAGAACCAAGGCTTGAATTTATTTCATCCAAATCATTTATCGAAGATATCTTATCCTGTCTCTGTTTAATATTGAACCCTTGGGATCCTGCATTGCTTCCTTCAGAATAACCACCATCATTTTTTTCACCAATTGCCGATTCATCAAAAACCGAACAATGAGAGCTCAAAGTAATATCATCATTAGAAGCTTTACACAATCTTTGTCTTCCAGCTACTCTGACTTTACCTGTGTTCTTCCCTGTACATTCGACACAAACTGAAGCTCAATAAACGGACAACTACAATTGTTTCTTACTTTTTGGGGGAAATAAAAAGGAAAAATTTACTAATAATACAGAGTGTGCATAGTTACAGACTAATCATGCTGCCAAGGGAGTAAAGTTCCAGGTATGGAATGCTTATTTTGACTCTTGATGTACAAAAGACATGATATTCTTCATTGATGTTGTTATATTATCACAATGCTTTAGACTGATATATGAGGCATTGCCTATGCTAGAAACATATCAGAGCTTCAATAGACATTACCGCTGGCAATTTAGTATATATCAAATATCCAAGACAGTCCAAACAGCTCTTCAACTAGCATATGGCTATACTTCAAGTTGATCAGTCTAGATCATGTAATTTGAGGTCAACAAAGTATTAAGCCATCTACTCCATTTTTCCAAAATTCAATATTTCCAACATCTGCCCTGAATGGCATGTTTTAATAAGGAAATTTTCCAAGTCTTGGATGAAGAGATATCCCTGGGACATATAAATAAACTTAAGGAAATCCCTGTTATGTACCACCTCAGTCACATAGGATGTTTCCCAAAACAACGTTCAACAAAATAAAATCTCACAACCAAGTTCACCTTATTTGGTTTTGGGGCTTAGGTTCCATGGATTTGGGTTGGGATTGTGGTTGGGGTTGACTTTTCTTCTCGTGCTTACACAGTGTTGTATATCAGCCTCTGCAATTCACTATATACAGCTACAACAATGCAACTATGAACAACTTCTATGATTTCTTGATTTATGAAGGAGATGAAAAGCACACCACCGTCTGAAGCACATGCTGTTCCTCTGGTGAAGCACATGCTATTCCTCATAAATATAGAAGACAGCAGGTGCTTCTTGATTTATGAAGGAGATGAAAATCACACCACCGTCTTGGTTAACGAATTTTGAGTTTTGAGCTATTGCAGTGTATTTTCTTCTTTCCAGTGTATTTTCTTCTTTCCATATTCAATAGAAGATGGATGTGATTGAGAGTTCAAACTTCAGATCAGTGTCCTTGTTGTTATTATTTTTCTACAGTGCATGTTTTTAGATTCTAGGATTCAAAGATTGTTGTTTTGATACGCTTCCAAGCAATAAAGATACCAAGGGATTTTTTGGATTATTATTTGACTGCATAATCTGCTTACCATGGCCTAAAAACAACAGACACATGGATTGGCAAGGAGGATTGCAACTTAGATGAATGATGTTAGGAAATAACCACAGATTGAAAGCACCCATACTCTCACTAGTTCCCAAATTTCAACAAAATTTTGTTTGAGGAATCGATCAAGCAGGCTCCTACAAATAAGCTCAACTGGGATCCAAAGAGAGCACTTGCATTCAAGTGAATTTCTGAATCTTTGTTGATCTATCTGAATTTTAGGAAGAGAGGAAAGTGGGGGCATATTCAATGTCAAATGTAGAATAGCTGAGGAGTCAAGGATTCGTAAAGGAAACAAGTACTAGCATTACAGAGGAAGATATTTGCTATTGCCAGATTCAAGAAGCTTAGAAGGTTGTCATATAGGAAAGGTCAAATTGGGAGAATGAAAAGAATACTCTCACCCACAGCACTATGCATGTGGCTGCAAGAGTCCTGAAACAAAAGATTTAAGAATCTCCTATGGGTTGGGGAGTGAGGGTGGAGGAGAGGATCTAAAGCTAAGTGATCTGGATTTGGCAGTGGCAGACTGTAAGAAACATATAAGATAAATGTGTGAGGATTGAGGAAGTATCCAACTACCTGTTCCTTCTGCATGATGGTCCTTACGTTTCACATCCCCACTAGCATCAGTAACGGTTGCAGCTGGTCATTTTTTGTTAAGGGGGTGTCCAACTTTCCACCAAGTAAGAGAAAAACACTATTTTTTAGCATTGGCAGCCTTCTATAGCTGATTACTAGGGAATTATGCAACCCCCTTATTTGTAATTGGTTAGCAAGTAGCTTAATATTGCAGTTATGAGCTGCTTTAAATCAGAACCTGCTTCCTAGAATGTCTGCAGAGCATCTGAGAAATACTAGCCATAATTATTGTATGGGTTCTTATGATTTTACTGGATAGCACTCTGCCAAGAAACTTTTTGCAAATTCACAAGACTGAAACCTTGTTTCTCAAGCCTCAAGGATCTCTCTTCTTGTCCCAGTAATAATGATGTAATGATGATGTATGAATATAAATTTAAGCCGCAGGGTGAATGACTTCGTTGTATTTTGGAAAGCTATGTTGCAATGGTATTTTGACAAGAAAGAGATGCATACGTTGCTCTGATCATGTCCCACATACTACCCAATTACCCACTTATCTCTACACACAGTCCCTTTATAACAAAGAGCATCCTCAAAGAGAATATTGTATTCAGCAATAACACAATCCCAAAACATAAAGTTGAAGGTGTGTGACAGAGATGTTTAAACAACAAGAGATACGTGTTAGTCCAATCACATCCCACTTACTCCTTACATTTGTTCCCAAACATCCCCCTTTTCAGAAAATATGAGCTACAAAGGGACTGTTGTACTCAGTTGTAATCTAGTATCAAAACAATCTGGCAACCTGCAATTCAACATCAGAAAACTATTTAGGGCTTATGATATAGCACATAGCATCCATTTTTTTTTACCTTACGCTTCTCATTGTAATAGGGTCTAACTCTATTATGTTTTCCTGCAAATTTTCTTTGATGACAGTCTCCAGAATATAGCTGCAGGAGCATTCAGGCCTGCATACTGTATTGCTAAGACAATTTGATTCTAAATGGGATATGAGACTTTTATAAATGCGTATAATTGATTAAATCTTCATCCAATTTTAAAAGTGGATTTCACTGTCAATAGGTACAGCTATTGAAACTGTTGTCACTGCATAAGACAGATCGTTTGATTCTCGTTAAAAGGAAGCTCCAATTATCTGGTCTGGGGGATCCTTTGCTATTCAAAAATATCAATTCCACGTACATTTCTCAATAGAAAAAATCATTATTGGCAGAGCTTAAAGAAAAGGTGGCATTCTTGGCTAGCACGAATGTCTCATACATGACTTAACCAACTTTTATGCTGGGTAGAAATATTGATCAGTTTTTTTTTTTTTTGGCTCATGAGAAGGGCTAAAGGGTTGGAGATGCTAACACTTCTGTTACAAATATTTCTTGGAATAAAATACAGAGGAATGTGCAATTAATTTTTTCTCTAACACATGCCTACAAATATTACAATTACTGTAAAGTACTGAAATTACTGTAAAGTACTGAATTCACACATCATTATTCATGAATGATGGGAATCACTTTTACAATAACTGTAAACTACTGAAATTTTAATTTATGAGATTACTGGTACCATGCCAACCCCATCAATTTCAAGGCACTTTCAGTTACCTAATTTTGATGAAATAATGCAGCAGCAGTAACGTTAATGCAACCATGCTTAATAGTAACAGCCATACAAAGGAATACATTTATGTTATCACATAGATTGAAGAATGTAAGTCCTGATTTACTTCTTCAAGATGGCTATTTACTTCACAGTACTTTGTTTTCTGCTAAGTAACAAGTTTTTTGGATATTAACCACTAATCTTAGATCACTTTTGCATCTCAGGCTCTCTACACAACTCGTCAAATAAGACTCTACCTGCATACTTGACCATTGAACAATAAACCTGTTACTGCACAACTGAGAATTTAACATCATCTTTCTGCAAAATTCTACAAAATCTCCTTCATCTCAAAAACTACAATTACTTAAAATTAATAATTAACAAGCAATACTCCTATCGGCCTCTCCTTGCACCTCCTGGGGCAGCCCCTTTAGTATATGTGATATTATCAATTTAAGTTGTTTACGAGACTTAAAAAATGTTTACGATTTTTCTTGCATGTCTGTTTACGTATTACTTCCCAAAATGTCATCCGTGGGTTTACTTGACAACTTTATTCAATTTTTTTTTAAATGCGAGCAGCCTTGTTTTATCTGTCTTTTCTTACGCATTGAAATAAAAATGATGTAATAAATTGTCCAGTATGAGATGTAGCTCATTCAATTCAAATCGAGCTACCTATTTATGTCTTGGGAATGTCGTGATTAAATTGTGCATCGTTGATTTCAGGAATGACAATAATAAGTTTGACAACACACTTATTGAAATTTCTCATTTCAGGTTACGCATTAAATATTTCACTTGCAATGTTTACGAAGTCGGCTAAGTTGACTAGGTAGTCAAGCTCGTTAACTTTAAAATTAACTAATTCCTTAAAACTAACTAATTTATATCCAGATTGGTTGGTTTGAGATTTAGTTCTTATTAGATGTTAAAATTTTATGGATAGAATTGATTATAGTAAATCAATTTTGAGGAATTAAATTATTCTAAACAACATTCAAGGTCTTTGCACAATTCTAATCATAGCGTCTTAATATAAATACATCATTCTTCCATCCACTAAACAACTGACTAAACCTAAATGATATCAACCATGTGAAAATTGATTGCTTAGTATTTGATTTGCATTATCAGATACGGGGAGGTTTAATATGACATCTCGCACTTTGAAAAAAAAACCCAACTGTCCAGTGTCTATTACAATGATAAAATTTTGTTGCAATGTAACGATCCTTGAAAAGTTACTATAGTGGTATTTTAACATAGTAATCAAACTCTCAAGGGAGACCCAGAAATTACACTGTAAAGAGTTCCTATTTGAAAACAACTTTCCTAAACTGCCAGGTGTATCATTTTGCACCATTGATTTTAATGTTATACGATTGAAATAGTTTCAACCTTAGGATTAAATACTGTTATTATTAATCAGTTACATACGAAAGCGATTTTAGAAATTTTTTTGGATGCAGAGCCGACAATGCAAATTCTAAAAATGCCCCGCCTAGTTCTAGAAAGAAATGAGGTCTGCAACAGAAGGAAGAAGGAGCCCATCTCCTCCTTTTCCAAAGAAACAGCAGTAATGCCCACGATGGAGGAGGGTGGACACAGTTCTCACATTTCCCTCGTCCAGGAGAGTACAGGGGACTCCGCTCCCTTCTCATCATCATGCCTCTGCTGATCCCAATCACAATCCCACAGCCTCCCATTTCACTTCAGGATCCTCTCATTACAAGAGAAAAGTAGAGTCGATCATCGCTATCAGAGTCCCAATGCTATGGCTAAAGAAGCACCATCGTCATCCTCTGTTTTTGTGTGGGTTAGGGTTTCTGATAAGTCCCCAACTTCTTCTTCTGACAACATCATTCGCTCTGAAGACCTGGAAGTGTCTACTACTTCCCCAAGAAAATGAATTCCACACCATCCGCCATAGAAGTAGCAAGACTACCAAGCTTCTCACATGGAAATGGATATTGATGAAGAATAGGACACTCTGGATGGTTCCAGTGACAAAGTGTGTCTCGTGGTGGATGTTTCCCAGAGGTTCATTATTGCAGATCCACCAGGTTAAGTATGCTTATTTCATTTTATTTGTAGGTTTTATTTACTTGGTTAGTTCATTTTATGAATGAAACATTAAACAGTGTAAAGGGTTGAGTATGTTATCGAAACTTTCATCTAAGAGGGTCAAGTCTGGGAGTGTGCCTGTGTATCTCAATGTCTATGACCTCACGCCCATTAATGGATACATATACTGGTTTGGCCTTGGAATATACCATTCAAGAATAGAAGGTAATGTAATTTTTCTTCAATAAACCCAAATGAATTTTGTGTGATTCGAGTTTTTTGAAGTTTAAATCTATAGCTGTAACTTTTTCTTACCAAAAATTTTGTCCCTTTTATGTACTTGAAAGAAAAAGGAGAAACTAGCTACAGAGTAACTCACTGTTGTTGTTATGTTGATGTTTTTTGCATATCCTAGTGAGAATTATGCATATTTGTTGGGCATCCAAATGAAAAAAAATGTTATTAGTAGATTTATGAGAGGCGTCTGAACTTTTTTGGGTGCCCAAATTTAAAAAAAAAAAATGTTTTCTAACTATAGAATTATGACAGGATTTTGCATTTTTTAGGGACACAAATTTAGAAAGGAAAAAGGGATCTCCAACTATACTTTTATGGTAGGAAATCTGCATTTTCTCGGTGCCCTATCTGAAAAAAAAAAAAAGCCCAAAACTCAGGGAGCAGTTAAGAGGATGTTTGTTCTTGGGGGCCATTTGCTTTCTACCCATTTGGAGATATAAAATCAAAGATCATGGAAGAACGGAGTACATTTCCATACCCAATTCAACAGTAGTCATGGCCTTCATGAAATGTGATGGTTTTGTTTGGTGCAAGTAATTATTGAGGATTTGGGATACAAGGGTTTATTTTATTACCCCGGATTAACTTGTGGTGGCGGCCTATTTGCTGCATGGTTTATTTCTTAGTTTCAACAATAGAAAGATATTACATAGTTTTGCTTTATTACTTTCTCTGGTACCAAACTAAGTATTCACGAGGTAGGCGTTTCTTAAAATTGCATAGATTAACTTATGAACATGGGAGAAATTTTGCATGTGCCTGTTATGTAAAGCCGTGGCTTTTTTTTTGCCAATGTATATGCTGTTTTGCTATTTTCTTCGGCCCCTGCATACGATTTCAGAGGATCTGAATTCACTGAAGTTTTAGGAGGAATTTTTCATTTTTTTAGATTGTCCAAATAGGAACTATTAAAAGCAGGTCTAGCATAATTATTTTCAGGACATTTCCTTCTTGTCCATACTGAAAGCTGAAAATCACAAGTTGTGGACAACATTGCCATGGTTTAGTGGTGAAGGCAGTGGCGTTTCAAGCTTCCCACCAGGGTTCGCATCCCTTCGAAGCATTGGCATAGCCTCGCTTCTCATTTGTGGGCTAGTTTGCTTGCAAAAGCAAGCTGGTTTGAGGTCCACCCCAATTCGCCTTGCACAAATGGGGCTTGTGAATTATTCTTCCTATGCAATGTTGAAGCTTCACTCTCAGGGGAACAACATGACTTGTGTCTTTGTCAAAGTTTACGTGCATAATTTTCGATTCTTGGGAGAAAAATGCATCATTTTGATACATCATGAGAAAAAATAGGGAATATGCAATTTTCTTACCGATTGTAAAAAATTGCAACTGCATAAGCATATTTATCAAAATTTCCCATATAAATTGATCCTCAAATTATGGAGGAAGAAAATAGAACTTCTATTTTTTTGAATAATTTACTACCAAATGAAACCTAATACAAATTTCTATCTCAACTATAAATTTAGAAGAGACATCTGATCATTTTCTTGATGTGAAAATGGAAAATGTTGCCCAGTGATATCTTCCA